>JADRCC010188084.1:2791-22914 GCA_019843855.1 Hylomyscus alleni
ACCAGGTGGGGATGAGGGGGCATGGAAGGCCCAGGTGACAACCAGGTAGGGATGAGGTGGGGGCATGGAAGGCCCAGGTGACGACCAGGTAGGGATGGGGGGCATGGAAGGCCCAGGTGACACTGACCACTGGTCACCTGCAGGAGATCCCTCGGAGCACATTGGACTCATTCATGCAGCCTTTTCAGAGCACACTGTGGTTGCTAGTGGGGCTGTCAGTTCATGTGGTGGCAGTGATGCTGTACCTGCTGGACCGCTTCAGGTGAGCACATGCAGAGAGCCCAACCCCTGCATGTGTAGGGCGAGCAGAACTGGGCAGGGCTGGGCAAAGCTGCCTCTCCTGCCCTCTCTCCCGCCTTCTCTTTGCACTCTGCAGTCCCTTTGGCCGATTCAAGGTGAACAGTGAGGAGGAGGAGGAGGATGCACTGACCCTGTCCTCTGCCATGTGGTTCTCCTGGGGCGTCTTGCTCAACTCCGGCATCGGGGAAGGTAAGGTTAAGCCCAGGGCCTGCATGGCTGCATTCTCTGCTTTCTAGGAACTGACCCAAGTCTCTGCCCACAGGCGCCCCCCGGAGTTTCTCTGCTCGTATCCTAGGCATGGTGTGGGCTGGTTTTGCCATGATCATTGTAGCTTCCTACACTGCCAATCTGGCAGCCTTCCTGGTGCTGGATCGGCCTGAGGAGCGCATCACAGGCATCAATGACCCTAGGGTGAGGACTCTGGACTACAGGTTGGGGGGTGGGGGGTGGTCAAGAAGTAAAGAGGGAGTGTCTGTTTCTTGTGGGGCTTGGGGAACAGCCATGAGTTGAGGTCTCTGTCCCTGCAGCTCAGAAACCCCTCAGACAAGTTCATCTATGCAACTGTAAAACAGAGCTCGGTGGACATCTACTTCCGGAGGCAGGTGGAGCTGAGCACCATGTACCGGCACATGGAGAAGCACAATTATGAAAGTGCAGCTGAGGCCATCCAGGCTGTGCGGGACAAGTGAGCAGGCAGACCAAGGGCCGCCCTGGCTGGGGGACAGTAAAGGGACAGGCAAAGGGGAGCCCCCTCACCCAGAAATCACTGCAGTGTGAGCAGGGTGGGATGAGCAGGCTACTCTACTCGGGGCTCCTTTGACTCTGACTCTGCCGGCAGCAAGCTCCATGCCTTCATCTGGGACTCGGCTGTGCTGGAGTTTGAGGCTTCACAGAAGTGTGATCTGGTGACCACGGGTGAGCTGTTCTTCCGCTCCGGCTTTGGCATCGGCATGCGCAAGGACAGCCCCTGGAAACAGAATGTCTCCCTGTCCATACTCAAGTGAGTCTGCCCCATGCTGGAAACCTCCTCTCCCTTCTCCACTTTGCTCCAAGAGTCTCACACAAAACTGGGAGTCCCCAGTGCTCCAGCGGCAGCACAGCAAACTACACCACCCTGGCCTGGCTGACAGCTGTTAACTAGATTGTGTATCATGTGGTGCAACAGCCTTAAAGGATCCACTCCACCCAAACCAGGCATCACCCCTATGGGGGGAGCCTTCCCATTACCAGCCCAGCCGAGGCTACTGGCCTCCCCAACTCCAAAGGCCCCACTTGGACTGCAAGTCCTGGTCCACAGTGTTGCCTCCCCTGTGAGCTCCGCCCACTCCCAGTCCTTCCCCCTGAATGCTCCACCCATTCCCAGCCTCACCCCTTGCTTCCAGCCCTGCCTTTCCTTTCCCCTCACTTACCTAGGTCCCATGAGAATGGCTTCATGGAAGATCTGGATAAGACATGGGTTCGGTATCAGGAATGTGACTCCCGAAGCAATGCCCCCGCAACCCTCACTTTTGAGAACATGGCAGGTGCGCCTTCCATGCTGCTGTGATCCTGGGATGGATTCTCTTGGGGCTTTACCCTCTGGGCAGGCAGCTGAGGGTCCCTTCACACAGGGGTCTTCATGCTGGTGGCTGGAGGCATCGTAGCTGGGATCTTCCTCATTTTCATTGAGATTGCCTACAAGCGACACAAGGATGCCCGTAGGAAGCAGATGCAGCTGGCTTTTGCAGCCGTGAACGTGTGGAGGAAGAACCTGCAGGTAGGACAGGCCACCCTCCGAGGCCTGGCGTCCAGGGCCCCCGCCAGGCCACGGCCCTACTCTATCCCTCCAGGCCGTGGCACTGGCTCTGGCTCATGGGCAGGACTGGTGCTAGGAGCCATGGCCAGGGGCAGTGGTGAGTGTTCCCAAGGCACAGGGGCAGCACAGGCAGGGGCTGCCTGCAGGTGGCCACCCACTGCCAAGCTGGGCCAAGGGAGGCCATGCACCCTCCTTCAAGCCTCTGCCTGGCCCCTCTGTCTCCAAGGTCAGCTACTGGCACCCAATCCGTAGGAAGGCAAGCAGGCAGGGTAAGACAAGGGCCCTCCTGTGGATAGCACGTGAACCTGAGATGCATTTAGCCCTCTATCATCCAAGCACCTTTGACACCATTTGGGGACCCCTTTTCATGCTCTGTCTTGCTTTGTGACTCCAAATCTAAATGCAGCTGATCTGCCTTAGGCCACATCCACGTGGATTTGTGGTTAGCACTGATGAGGCTGCATGTGGGATGATCAGAGCCCAACAGGGAAAGGGACAGGGTGGGCAGTGAGGCTCACACAGGCCTGAAGACTAGTGGCCAATGGTCAGGTTCCGATTCACTTGTCTCTTCTCTTTCTCTGGGTATCTTCCTGGAGCTGTCCTGAGCTGACATTAACACTGCAATGAGGGCTGTGGGTGGACAGGGCTATTGGAGCCCCCACAACTCTCATCCACCCATTCTTGCTTTTGGCCCTACAGGTCCCCTGGGGACCTGGCCACAACTGTCCAGGGCCATGCTGGCCATCAGACTCCAGGCCAGCGTCCCGGATCTGCCTCTGTCTATCACTCCAATTCCAACGGGACACTTCCTCGGGCCCTTGGCCCTTTCCTGGTGTGTGCCCTTTGGGGTCAGCAGCCTCTGAACAGAAAGGCTGCTGTGGCTGAGGGGAAGCTCTTCCTGTCCTCAGGGGCTCCTCCTCCTCAGGATGGAGCCAGGGAGCCAGGCGGACATCCCAGGAAGAGTGCCATCAGGACCCCCAAGCCCAGACCCAGCACAAGCAAGGACAGGCCCAACCCCGGGCAGAAGAGGCCACTCTTGAAAGTCTGGCTGTTGGTCCGTCTGTTCAGCACAGTGAGGCAGGCAGGAGTCAGGGCCTGAGTGACCGGCCAGGCCTGGCAGCGGCCCCAAGGAGCAGGCAAGGGCAGGTGTGGCCGCCACCCTTAGTTGTCTAATCGCTTATACATATTCATTTTAGGATAGAAAGAGTGGTAGAGCAGAGCCCGACCCTAAAAAGAAAGCCACATTTAGGGCTATCACCTCCACCCTGGCCTCCAGCTTCAAGAGACGTAGGTCCTCCAAAGACACGGTAAGGGGAAGCACCCCAGTCCCGCGTCTCTGACTCCTCCCTTGCCCCATGTCTGTCTCCCTCTCCCTTACCATCCCACCCCTGCCCCCATCTTCAACCCTGGCCATCTGTGCCAAGTCAGTCCTTCACCCACCCTCCACCCATTAAAGGGTACTGTCCTTTAGATCTCTCCAGACCTCTCCTCAAGCCCTCACTGGTCCTCAGCTTCCCCATGTGTCTCCACGTTAGTCTGCCCACCTCTCTCCCCATGCCATGACCCACACACCATCTGGAAGCTGTGTCATGTTGTTGGTCAGTCAGTCAGCCTCACTGCCTCTCTGGGCTCCCCGGACCCTGGGAACCAGAACAGCCCTGTCCCAGGTTGCCCCTGCCGAGGCCACACCACATGTGTTTCATCCCTGTTTCTCTTGCCTCCACATGGGGGCTTGATGCTTTCAGTCTTGCCCTGCAACAGCCCTGCAGGGTGTAGCTGTGATGTCCCATCCGTCCGTCTGTCTGGCCACTGGCCCCGCCCCCCAGACACCTGTCTCACCTGTCTCACCAGAGCCATGCGTGTTGCATCTTCCATGTGGTCTCTGTGTGGGCCGGGGGCTGGGGGCCGGGCCTGGGTCCATCTGGGTGGACGACTGGGGCCTAGCATTGGCACTGACCCTTGGTCACAGGGAGACTGTCAGGTGGGGAGTGGGGTGTTGCCATGTTGAACAGGTCCCTGATGGAGGTGTGGAGGCAGTGCCCAGGTGATCTGAGCATGGATAGGGTATCCTTGAAAGTCCTGGGGCCTGAGCACCTAAGGCAAAACAGGTTCTCAAAAGGAGGCCCAGGAAGGGGAGGCTAAGACCAGTGCTTCAGTTCAAACCCCCAAGCACTGCCACAGGCCACCGTCAGAGTCAGACCTTCTGCCTTCAGAGCCAGAACCCTGTTCCCTGCCTTGGGCAGCATGTCACTGCACAGGAAGTACACACTCAGAAGACTCCAACAGGCTCCCTTTTTGCTAGAGTCACCCTGATCCTATGAAATTACCCTCTAGCCCAGAGGAAGCCCTCTAACCAGTGGGGAGTGTCACCCATAAGGAGCTTGTGTCCCATGAAGAATCTGGATCTGTAGTTACACTCCTATACCAAGGAAGAAAAACATACTGACAGGATTTGGCACAAAGCAAAATACCAGGTTGAAAGTACTAGGGTGCTCCAGAGAGACCCACAAGACCTGGCTGCTCAGCTCTCCAAGGGCCTTGGTTCAGAAAGAGTGGATGAAGAGTAAGGATCTGTGGTTTGCACCAACTTGAGGCTCCAGGAGCTGCTGCAAAACACTATCTTCAGGGTCATCCAGACCAGGGAAAGTGGGCAAGGTCTATACTACAAGGTCTGAGCTAGAATCCCCACAAGGAGGCGCATGGGAGGAAGAGCAGGGCCAAGGGAGCTGTGGGCTGGAATTTGTGTGGGGAAGGGGAAATCTGACAGAGAAGACGATCTGTACTTTTGGGGTCAGGGGGCCAAAGTAGGGAAAGTACAAAAGTCCTGCAGGTGGCAGGCCATTTTCAGTGGGTGTCACTAAGTCTTGGGGCTCCATCTGGAGCTGGCCAGGTACAACTCAGAGATCTATGTGGTTCCTTTCTGGGGACTTGCTCTCAGTTCAATCTTTACCTGAACCTCCCTGGGCACCAGGGACCCGTTCTTCTAGGCCAACTGGAGCTGGCCCCTTCCTGCAGGGTTGACCTCTGGGGGCTGGGTGGGGGAGGGTAGCCCAGCTCCCACCCTGTCTCTAGGGCTGGGTGCTGTTCAGAGGGAGGCCTGGGTGGGGGCTCCTTTGGGTGGGGTGGGGTCGGTCCAGCTGCTGAGATCCTCTGCCCCTGTCCTGTGGCCGGTCCGGGCCAGGGCAGCACTGGGCGCTCAGGGCTGGGATCCCTGGTGGCCAGCAGGGCCAGCAGGTATTGATTGTTGGTTCTTATTTATAGAGCACCGGGGGTGGACGCGGCGCTTTGCAAAACCAAAAAGACACAGTGCTGCCGCGACGCGCTATTGAGAGGGAGGAGGGCCAGCTGCAGCTGTGTTCCCGTCATAGGGAGAGCTGAGACGCCCCGCCCGCCCTCCTCTGCCCCTCCCCCGCAGACAGACGCACGGGACAGCGGCCTGGCCCACGCAGAGCCCCGGAGCACGACGGGGTCGGGGGAGGAGCACCCCCAGCCTCCCCCAGGCCGTGCCCGCCTGCCCGCCGGTCGGCCGGCTGGCCGGTCCACCCTGTCCCGGCCCCGCGCGTGCCCCCGACGTCGGAGCTAACGGGCCGCCTTGTCTGTGTATTTCTATTTTACAGCAGTACCATCCCACTGATATCACGGGCCCGCTCAACCTCTCAGATCCCTCGGTCAGCACCGTGGTGTGAGGCCCCCGGAGGCGCCCACCTGCCCAGTTAGCCCGGCCAAGGACACTGATGAGTCCTGCTGCTCGGGAAGGCCTGAGGGAAGCCCACCCGCCCCAGAGACTGCCCACCCTGGGCCTCCCGTCCGCCTGCTCTGCTGCCTGGCGGGCAGCCCCTGCAGGACCAAGGTGCGGACCAGAGTGGCTGAGGATGGGCCTGAGCTGAGCCGGCTGGGCAGGGCCACAGGGCGCTCCGGCAGAGGCAGGGCCCTGAGGTCTCTGAGCAGTGGGGTGAGGGGCCTAAGTGGCCCCGGTCGGAGAAGTCTGGAGCAGAAATGGCAGCCCCATCCTTCCTCCAGCCACTACCCCAAGCTACAGTGGGGGCCCATGGCCCCAGCTTGCTAGGTCACCTCCCACCCCTCCTCCAGCGCCTGCTCTCTGCAACCTGATTTCCACCTCTCTCTCTCTTGCTGCACAATCCTCCCACAACCCTTCCCACCCCATTCACTGGGCTGGCTCTGACCTTTCTCAGGGCTAGCCTTTCCTGCCCTAGTGGCAGCGCTTCCCAGGGGTGCTCTCTGGCTCCCAGATATCTAGGGCTCCAGACTCCAAGAGGGCTGAGCCTTCTCTTCTGCCTGCAGCCACAATAGGCTTCCTCAGACGCTGGCTCGTGAGGAGCCCCGCACCTTGGGCACCAGGGAGTGCCATCCGCCTCCCAGTCCGGTGTCACTTACCCAACCTTGTACATGACTAGCTCTCCCAGTGTCCAAGCGCGTGCCTTCCCCCAGCCACCGGGGCGCAGTAGCGCGCTGCCCCTCTGCCCCAGGGACACCGGGCGCGCACAGCCACCCCTAATCCCGGTATTCAGTGGTGATGCCTAAAGGAATGTCAGAACATTTCCGGGTTTTGTCTATTGTTGACGCCTACAGGGAATGTGAAGGGAGGATCAGGGATTTGGGGGGAGTTTTCAAAGTGCGGAGCACTTCAGTCCCCTTAGGCTTGGATAACTGCTGTTGCAGGGCTCCCAGCATCCTCTAGGGAAGGTGGGCCCTCGGGGTCTAGCTGTCTTCTTTGTAAGTGGCGCACTATGGTGCGGCGGCGGCGGCGGCGCCGTGCACCACAAGCCGTGAACACGGAGCCCAATGCCAGGCAGATAGCCAAACTGGCAAGGAAAGAGGCCGGCCCGAGAGCGTAGACCACCGCCAGGTCTCGCGCTGCCAGTGATTGAGTGCACTGTTTGAAGGCGGCATCCGGAAAGGCTGTCAGTAGGCTTAGCGTCTGGAGTCTTGGAGACACGCAGAGCAGGGTCTCAGTTTCTGCGGGACACAGGAGCGGCGTCAGATGGCAGCAATTGCACCAAACATTATCGGTCCTGCGTCCTAGATGGCTCACCTGAGGCTGGACGCGGGTGCTTACGCAGCCAGGTGCAAAGCGGACGCAGCGCGCAACTACACGCCCAGGGGTTGCCATGCAAACGCAACACATCGAGGGCTGGCAAGTTATTCAGCAAACCTGCCTCTAGTGCCGACAGTGAATTGTCCTGCAGGCTGAGCACTCGCAGTAAAGGGAGCGGGCCAAGGATCGAAGGCTCCAGGAGTGCCAGCCGGTTACCCGCTAGGGAGAGGAAACTCAGCGCTCGTAGTGGCGCAAAGGTGCCAGGAGATAGAGTTTCCAGCTGGTTGGAGCTCAGGTCCAGCCATTGCAACACCCCTAGACCCCAGAAAGCTCGCGCGTGCACCGACCGAAGCCGGTTCTCCCTCAGATCTAGATATAGCAGTGCGCCTGCATCGGCAAAGGCACCGGGAGGCAGTGCGCTCACGCGGTTGTGATCCAGCAGCAGTGAGCGTACTTGCCAGCTCAGGTCCGCGGGTACCGCGGGCAGCGCGAGTGCGGAGCAATTGGCCTTGCCGCCTAGTGAACATGAACATGCCTCGGGGCATTCGGGGGCCACCGGGGATTTGGAAGGGGCAATTCCAATGTCCTCCTGGGTCCAGACTCGCCTCAACGACAGCAGCAGCAGCAGTAGAGAGAGTTGCGGCGGAAGCCGCGAGAAAAAAGAACCCTGCATGTGCGGCTTCGGAGTCCAGGTGACCCAGAGCTTGTCCCTGCCTCACCTGTACAAGTATTAACTCTCCTGCCCTAGCACAACAGTTTCTGTCCCACTGCTGGTTCCTCGACTTGGGCGGGGGCTAGGCAGAAAGCCAAAGCCCAGCACTGCCAACCACCTGTCCAGAGCTCCAATCTTGGCTTGGCCTTGAGCCTGGAATAGAGCTGATGAGACCGCCTCCCCACGGAGACCTAAAGAGCGGGATCAAAGCCACCAGTGCTGCATAGAATGCAGCCAGCAGTGCTCCATTACCCCAGTTGCAATTCCATTCCTATTCAGCAAAAGGACCTCACAGATCCTAAAAGGATCCCAGTCTCTTGAAGAATGGTGGAAGTATAAACATATGGTGGAGCCTAACCACAGAGGGAAAGACCTGGCAGTGTAGGAGGGAAACCCATCTAAGGAAGTGTAGGAAAGACGTTGCTTCAACCTCTGGGAACCCTTGAGGACAGTGCCAGTGGAAAGGACACTGGCCTCAGTCTGGTCAATGTAGCTCCCTTTTGGTTTGGAGCTTACAGGTTCTGTCTTGGGGAATCTGGGAAGGTGGAAGGAGGACTCAGCCAGGGTCAGTCATCTTTGTAAGACCAATAGTAGGAAAGTGCAGGAAAGAGCGGAACTGGCCAGCTGGGCTAGGAGCTAGAAACCCCAAGGGTGTGGCTCAGTAACCCAGGGTGGAGACACTCACCATGACTCATGCACAAACACTACCTCTTGAGGGACATGCAAGAAGGACAACACATAATCACTAAATACTTTTTAATTCTCCAGCCTAACTGCCTTCCACTACTGTGGAGGTGGGGGAGGAGGAGGAGGGGGTGGAGGTGGCTCTAGAGGAGCAGTCACAGTCATGAGGCCTTGGCTATCCAAGGACTGCATCATGGTTTCTTCCAGATCAGGGTCCATGAGGTGGGACTCCACATGTACTGTGTGCAGGTCTATGTGATCTTCCTGGACCCCGTAGGGTCCTGCCAACCTGCATGATGGACTACATCAGCATGATCCAACAAGACCTTGGCCACCCAGGGGAAGCCAGTCCTTGAGGACATTGCTCTCAGTACAACTGTGATTACAATACATTAAAATACAATGCAATACAATACAATACAATGCAATGCAATGCACTTCCAGGAAGAGGCAGAGAGAGGACACAGCTCACCCTTGAGACTTCCTCTGACACACTTACCTGTTTTCCGAGTGTCCAGGGCACGTGTCACTGAGGGGGACAAAGGCAGGTGTTAACTCTGGAGAAATGCTCATTCCACATGCCTGAAGTCCCCTGGAACATCTTCCTACAACCCTCATACCCAATACACACCATGGAAAACACTATCCCCAGCCTCTCCGGTCACAGCACCCCAGGAAGGGGTCCCTCAAAGCATGACTAACAAGCCCAGGGCCAGTAGTACAGCCTCTCCCACTGTGCCCAATCCCAAGCTCACGCACCCCTTGGCCCGAAAGACACCAATCGCCACAACAACAAGGGCACAGAAGCAGCTGGCACTGACACCAGCCAGCACCACAATGAGGGCAATAAGGGCCTCACGGCTGAGGCCAAGGCTGCATTCACAGTAGGTTCCAGCTGCAGAAACAAGACCACAAGACCAGGGGCCAGTCACCTGCCTGTGGAGGGCCTCAGGTCCACCCTCAACCCTGGGGCCCTTGGAAGGACACAAATGGCTTGCCCTGCCTGAAAGAGAGGGGCTCTGGCTGGAGAGCTACTGGGAGGAGGCACCTGAAGCACGAATGAGCAAAAGGGATAGACATAACAGGCCAAGGGGGCTGCCAGCTGGGCAGGACTCAGGCTGGGGACAGGGGGCCATGTCCAGCCCCCAGCCCCACCACACACCTCTAGACGGAACTCATTGGAAGGTGCTGACCTCACAGTGGGACTGTGAGGCAGAGAGTGTGGGGGCAGGGCCTCGGAGCACTCACTCAGACTGACTTAAACTTCATTCATACTTGGATGGAGCAGGTAAAGGGGATAGGGTTGGCAAGCTCTGGCCAGATCTGAGTCAGGGGATATTAGGACTACAGCTTTAAGGACAGATAGAACTTCTAGTTAAATGGGTGAGAAACCTACTTTGCTGTCTAGTGTTAAGGACCATGGTCTCAGTTTGCTTTTTAACATCAGGAATGCAGATCTCTAAGTGGAGTCAGAGTTCTACCTAACTCCCTGCTAATAAACCCACCCCCAGGTTGAGGCAACCAGAGGACAATGAGGCAGTGGGAGGTGGGTGGGTACATGTGTTCAGTTGCCCTTCTTGTTTTGGAGGGCTGAGCTCATATAGCCTTTAAAGCCCAGGTTAGAGTACTACTAGTGTCCTAAGGAATCCTTGACCATCCACTGGGGATGGGAGAGTCACTGGCTACATTTGCCTGAGCAGGATACCTTGCCATATCCTTAGAACATTCCCCCCAGGGAGCAGATGGCTCATAATTAACTGCATTCTCTGGCTCACACATGCTGTGTTATTAGTCAGAGCTCGGTGCTCTGAGGGTCTGTTGCCTTGGAGATCAGACAGCCACTGCCCAAGGAAGCAAGTTTGCCTATAGGCTGGTATGGTCAGGGTTAACCTACATCTCTGTGCTGAACTTGGTAACCCAGGCTGGGAAGCAGAGTAGCCCCACCCTGCTGCTGCTTTCTTCAGTGGGGGACCTGCCAAGCAAACTAAGAGGCAGGAAGAGGAAATGTCAGCCCTGCAGCTAAGCCTAGCCTCCTGCCAGCTGGAGCCAACAGGGAGCCTGGAGGGGAGCATAGTTTGAACCCAATGGCACTAATCATAGGGACACCCCTGCCGGCAAACACACATACCCTTCTAGGGTTGGTTTTTAAGCCAACAGCTAGCAGCTCCTGACATGGGCTTCTAATAGGTTGAATGATGTTGAGAACCAAACCTCCTCTGGTCTTTAGGACACATCCACAAACTTAGTCCAAAGGAATGCAGAACAGAAGGTGTGCCTGAGGCCCAGGGCTGGCAATGTCACCCTGCCAAGCCAGCCTAGCAAGTTTATATCCTGGTTAGGACAAAGACACACCCGTCTGTGGCCTGGTGGTATGAACCAGATAGGAACACTCGGTGGGGGGACCTTCAGGGCCTCTGCTGCCATCATAACTCATGTAGCAACGGCACTTAAGTGGGGCAAGAGTCAGGGTCTCAGGTCTGGGAGCTTGAGGAGAGCAAACCTCACTTTTCAAGTACTGTGAACAAGGCTTCCTAGACTTCTGAGAGCCTTAGGCTATGACCAAGGCAGTGTGCCTACTACCTGCCTCTACCCTTTAAAATCTGAGGCAAGACGATCCCTCTAGAGCAGGAAGGGTGCAATGAGACCTTTGAAGGGGACTCCTGCTCAGGACCCAAGCCAGAGCTAGTAGCTGAGGTTGAGAGGAGGTGGTCCTGTAGCACAGGCTGGGCTTGCGGGGGTTGGGAAGGGACTGGAGGTAGTGGCAGCAGCTCAGGATGGGTGCGGCTTGTGGCCTGGGATCCACCTTGGGCAGGATCTGGGTGTGCAAGCAATGATTCCAAAGGGCTTTTGTTTCCTTTCAGGTCAGTATTTCCTGACTGAGAACAGCTGTTCTGGGACAGGGACACAGGAGCCCATGCTGTGTCCCACCAGGTCCTGTTGTCTAAGGTCAATACAGACCCCAAGGTTGAGGGCAGGGTCAACCTGTCCTCAACAGGTGTCTGGAACACTGTCTGCCTGCAAGGGTGGCTTGGGGGTAAAGGATTATAAAACTGTGTCCTGGGTTCTCTTCTCGCCCCGCCCTCATCCTGTACTTCTGATGGCAACTCTAGGGGACATGAGTCTGAGTACATACTTGTAAGCTCCAAGCAGTATGACCAGTAGAGAAAAGAGGACAAAGGACTAATAATGACCTGGCCACCAGCATATGTCCTTAGGCAGCCCTTGGCTGCTAGACACAGGAGTGCACTTGACTCGGTACCTCACTCGAGGATCTCAGCGAGTACAAATGTCCTAACAGCACAAAGCCTTGCATTGATTCCACATATGCCACACACAAGTGAAGGCCCAAGAGTTCCTTTTAAAGGCCACAAAAGCAGGATGGGGCCAAAGTCTAACTCAGGAGACTCTGAACTGCCAACCCCATTCACTCTTGCCAAAACAGGTCCTACCATGTCTAAGACAGGGCACAGAAGATAGCTGTAGGGAAATCTATTGTCCAAAGATACAAGCTCAGGCTGGGGTAATCCTGGCTTTTTGGGTGGCTCCATTACCTGCTACTAGAAATCCAGGCCCTGTAGGGTTATGATAGGGTGGCTATAGAGGGCAAGCTTATATGTATTCATGGGACCCAACAAAATACAGGAAAGGATGAGCTAATATGCTTTAATTTGTCCTTTGGGTGTTAGGTAGGGAACAGGCAGGGGCTAGGCACAGGGACATGGGGATAGCTGTCCATCAAGGGGTTGCACAGGCATGAATGCTGTAGGTTAGAGCCTGGAAGGGGAGCATCAGTTGGAATTCTTAGGCAGGCGGTAGACACCTGCAGAGTAGATGAGCTGCTGGTCTCGGACCTTCTTCTGCAAGTAGCCCTGCAATTCCTGCAGGTCAATCTCAGCCAGCGCAGGGCCAGTCATTACAAACATTCGGAGCATGCTGTAGATGCGCTCCAGAGAGAGGCTCTCTAGGTTTGTCAGCATGGCTTGGATGTATGCCCAGAAGAGCTAGGAACAGAAGCCAGGCATGGTTAGTTGGCCACTTATTTGGCCCACCCCAGCCCAATGTGGAAATGGCCAACGTACCAGTAGCTCCTCTTCCTTCTGGTCAGCCTGGGAGGCCATGCCTGAGTCACTCTCATCATCACTGTCAATCAGCACCATGTTGTCCCTATCCTGAGGCCGCTCTTCCTCAATGACAGAGAAAGTACCTGGAGGCTCCTCCCGCAGCACACCCTGCTGCAGCCACACTGACATGCGTCTTCGCAGCAGTGCCACAGGCATCTTCACCACCTTGCTCAGCTCTTCCAGGGTCCAGCTGGCTGTGTGCAGAACCACAGGACGCAAGTACACCGGAGGTTATGCCTGCTCCAATACCAGTTAGCCAGCTGGACCCCCAGATGCACATGCATTGTCCTGTGAAACTCATAGGTAAAAAAATGGTTGCTACCCCTACATTCGGCAGGGGGCTGGGGTGTCGGCGTGTCACCTTACAGGCCATCACAGAGCAAGCAGTGCCTAGCACTAGCCCCAAGGTAGTGTACTCAAGACAGACCAGATAGGGTTCTAGGGACTCACCTTGGTCCTGGAAATACAGCAAGACCACTGCCTGCACTGGGGTCACTGCAACAGACAGGGTGCGGTCAGCAAGCTCCACGTCCATTGTCACCAGGCCCAGGGTGTGCTTCCAACTGAGTGTCCGCATAGCCTGGGCAGGAATCATCAAGAACAGTCCAGTGGGTTCCAGGCGGGTCCAGATGAGCAAGGCATAGACTCACATGCCATGCTACCCGGCAAGGAATGGCTCTTACACCAACAGCCTGTACCAATGCCATCCCTGAAAGGCAGGTAGTCAGCAGCAAGACCACGAGACCTGGTTCCAGTCCTTGGCTCCTGAACAGCCACAATATAGCAATGGGCACTGCTGATAAATTGTGCTGCTCTCATGTCTCAGCATCTCTGAACATGAGCAATTTGCAGAGAGTTAACATAGATGTAATTAGTTAAGAAGAAGTCATCTTGCTGGGTGGTGGTGGCGCACGCCTTTAATCCCAGCACTTGGGAGGCAGAGGCAGGCGGATTTCTGAATCCAGCATGGTCTACAGAGTGAGTTCCAGGACAGCCAGGGCTACACAGAGAAACCCTGTCTCAAAAAAACCAAAAAATAAAAAGGGGTCATCCTGAAGTAGGGTCGGGCTGAAGGCCCAGAAGGGAGGCATAAAGTATGCCGAGGAGAGCAAAAGAGGCGTCAGGAGCAGCGTAGTCTTGCCAACACCCTGACACTGGACTTAAACAATATTTTTCTGTTGTTTACAACCACTCAGCCTGTGACATTTTGTTAAAGAGGTCATAATAAATGAAGATATCCTGTATAGATGGTGCATGCCTTTAACCCCAGCACTTGGGAGGCAGCGGCAGGTGCACCTCTTAAGTTTGAGCCCAGTCTGGTCTGCAGAGTTATTTCCAGGATAGCCATGACTACTCAGAGAAGCGCTGTCTCAAAAAGAAAAAAAGAAAAAAAAAAGGATGATTCTAGTTCTATGGATACTGCTATAAAAATGCCTAAAATACAGAAGTTGTTTGTACAGTGGTGAAGTACATAAAAGTTAAGTTAAGCCCTAGATTGTTACAGTCAATCGGCATAACATGGAAGATGGGGATGATGCTGGTGAAGGTTCAGGAAGGAGAAGAGCTGTTGCCTATACTATGGAGAATAATGCTGGCAGAGATGAGGACACTGAGAGGAACTTCTGGTGAAAGCTCACATGGAAGTCAGGGACAAACTACTAGACACTGTGTGTGTGTGGAGGGGGTGCTGATTGACAACTACTAGGCTATGGCTAGGCATTTGCTGAGATGAGGGAGACCTGTAGACCCACCTGGACACGGCATATCCAAAAGATATCCCTTCCCTCTCTTTCTTTTTGCCTCCAACTCAGAAATCTACCCGCCTCTGCCTCCCAAGTCCTGGGATTAAAGGTGTGTGCCACCACTGCCCAGGTGGTAAATGCATATCTTTATGTCCAAGTTTTCTCTATGTCTGTTTCCCTCTTCTTAGGATACTAGTTCTATCAGATTAAGGACCAATTCTATTGCAGGCTAACCTTATTTTAGCAGATTACGTACTTAATGACTCTGTTTCCAAATAAGGGCATATTTGGAGATAGGACTTTTAAGTGTCACTAGAGAGTCAGCATCCTGGGCTTTACTTACTATCTCTTTGAAGAGATAGTTTGGCCCATGGCAGTCTGTGGTTTCTAAAATTAATAGTCATTGCATGACAAATTAGCCAATATCTCCAAAATTAACCACTTCAGCATCAGTTCTTTTTTTCTTTTCTTTTTTTTCTTTTTTTGGTTTTTTGAGACAGGGTTTCTCGGTGTAGTCCTGGCTGTCCTGGAACTCAGTCTGTAGACCAGGCTGGCCTCGAACTCAGAAATCCGCCTGCCTCTGCCTCCCAAGTGCTGGGATTAAAGGCATGCACCACCACTGCCCGGCCTCAGCATCAGTTCTTAAAAATCTCTTCTAGGGCTGGTGAGATGGCTCAGTGGTTAAGAGCACCAACTGCTCTTCCAGAGGTCCTGAGTTCAATTGCCAGCAACCACATGGTGGCTTACAACCATCTGTAATGAGGTCTGATGCCCTCTTCTGGTGTGTCTGAAGACAGCTACAGAATATTCATACATATAAATAAATGAATCTTTAAAAAACAAAATGAAACAAAACAAAAATCTCTTCCAATCTAGATGGGGTGGTACCTATCTATGATCCTACTACTCAGGAGACTAAAGCAGAAGGATAGTGGTTCATTCTATAGCCTTGCTATATAATGAGGACCCCCCCCCCAAAAAAAAGTATCCATCTGAAGCAGGTTTCATCTCCAGCTTGATGCTGTGAGGTTGTTTTGATCCAAAGTACACTGTTAAAACAAGCCCAGTTCAGAAATGGGCATTCCCAAAGGCAGCAAGAAGGATCATGAGCCTAAAGCAAATCTGAAACCCAGAAAGCCGAGTTCACAGTCTCGACCATATCTTGACTCTTCAGAAACTAAGCCAGGCAGCAAGGTTATCACAGCTACTGACACAAACACTGCCCTTCTTTAACTTCCCCAGTTAGGGCCTGGGTCCTGCTGTCACCCCTCAAGTACTCAAAGAGACTGATCTAGGGGCACAGATCCTCAGCTGGAAGCCAAGTAAGGCCTTCTGATTTCAGGAAGAAACACGAGAGTCACACTTTCCTCATTAGGAACAAGATGCTGCAGATGTTCCCGTGGCACACCTGCCTGTACTTTTTACCTAGTTGTTCCTAGCCAGATCTCAACAGGGTCCCACATGATTCTTCACTTAGAGTCTGCCACCTGGATGTCTGCATCCTATAACAACCTCCTCTCAGCATCCCTAGTCCAGAGAACTCACTGGAAGATACACACACACAAACACACACACACACACACACACACACACACGGTCTAGAGTGGAACTTTCTCCACCTGTGTGTCAGACTCTTGCCTCTCATGACATAATTGATGACAAGCTCAGGAATGATCCTTGAACTTGGCCATATCACTCACTGAAATCCAGCTTCTACAACATTAGGGCTCAGTTATGCTACCTCGACATGGCCCACGTGGGCTAATTCTATTGTGGGGTCTAATGGTATGACCAGAGATACAAACTACCAAGAGGCCTACTGGTTGTACCTTCAGTTTCTCATACTTCTTGCAGTAAACATCTAGGGCTGCCCTGATGTCCTCAGGGACCTCCAACTTCTCATCTTTGAAGGGAGGCCAAAATTCACTGGACAATATGACAGCATAGACCCCAAATGGTGGCTGTTCTTCCACAGGCCGCTTCTCATCCTCCTCACGGATATTGGCATTGATGCGGCGAGAATCTGCCATGTCCTAAGAAAGGATACCTTATCAATGTCCTGGGCTTAATAGTGGTGGTAGGTGCAACTATTGAGGCAGTCCTGGTTATTTACCTTGAGCATGACCTCACAGAAGTGCATGGGGGCTTCACCAAATCGCAGCTTCAACAGCTCCACATTACGAATCTCCCTGGAAGGACAAGTTTCTGGTAGGGGCTACAATATGACTCCATTTCAACTAGTACCCTAAGCAGACAGCTGGGCCACTGCTCAGGATAACTTGGGCTGAAGGGAAGGAGGGAAGCACAACACTAAGGCCAGAGTTTGGTCATTTTGGCTACTTGAGGTTTGTTTTTTGTTATGTATTGTAATGCTAAATATTGTGCCCTCCCTCCCCCCCCCCCAAGTCTGGAGGTTGTCTCAGGGATGAGGAGATATTCATATACAATCTTGCTCCTTAATTTAAAACTAATGAATAAAGATGCCTACAGTCTATAGCTGGGCAGAAAAGAGGTAGACAAGGTTTCAGTTTCTGGGCTTGGGGTCTAAGGCAGGACTATGAGAAGGAAGGAGAGGAGGATGTGGAGAGAAGATACCATTGGATAGATGAATCATAAAAACATAGCCATAGGAGTTAAGAGTGTCCCAGATGAAACATGGCAAGTTATAATTCAGGATTATTAATAGGAAAGTAGACATAATAGTTTAGAGAGTTGATATCTGCCCAGCTCTAGTGTTTTAAAGACTCTCTGTGTGTGTGTGTGTGTGTGTGTTTTGTATGGTTTTTATCTGGGAACTGAATGATATAAGATGGGGTAGAAACCCCCAATTAAAATTAATTATTACCACAACACTTGGCCAATAGGGGCAGTAATAGTCATGTGTTTCTCTCCAAATACAGAATGAAAGATTTAGGCCTCAGCGCCCCCTGGAGGTCAATCAGGTCCTTGTCTTACCTCTCAGGGCTGAAGCTGAATTGGTGGAGGAGGCGATCCGCAAGTAGCGAGCGGTACTCATTGATAAAGAGGTCTTTGCTGCCATAGATGCTGACCAGCAGGCTGATGATGTCTGAAGAGCGTCGCTTGGAACTCGACTTGACTGCAGAGTACAGAGGAGCTGGTGCATATCACTAGCACTTTGACAAGGACACTGACCCCTTAGGGCTCACCTGCTAGATACAGGAGTCTACAGGCTTGAGGGCTTGCTCTCAATGTCCCAGGCAGCTGGGAATAATATGTTTCCCAGCAGAGCTAGGGGGTGTTGGCTCCTAAGGCAACTGTTCTGATAAATAGTGCCTCCTACTTCACAAGGATCCTTAATCAGCCATAAGGAATAGAACAGTCCTTGTGTTTTCCTTTAAAAGGCTGAAGATGCTGTGTTCATGCTAAAACCTAAGCAGGACAAAGAATCCACAGCTTATGATAACCTAGCAGAGTATGACCAAGCAAAAGATGGGACCTGGCCAGAGAATGCAACCTTAATACATGAGAATCAGGACCAAATCACAGACAGAGTGGGGTATGCAGACTTCCCATGAATCTAGTCTCTCAGGTATAAACCACAAAGGCACCTTCTATAGCTAGCTAAGGTAGCCAATGAGGAACATATAACAAACCAGCTAGTGTTAAGCAAGGCCCTGACCTCTGACCCCCCCAAGTTTGAGGCAATGGCTGCTTCTGATATAACCAAGGTTGGCTAACAGCATACATAACCAGAACTCAATAGACCACCAAAGCAGCCCAGGAAAAGGCAGAGGTGAGGCCATGAGGTAAACTGACCTGGATCAGCATCCACGGGGTCAGGGACCCAGTCCTCGGGCTCGCCAGAATCATCCTCACTGTCCTGACCAGTCTCCAGGCAGGCTGGGTCAGTCTTAGATAGCTCAACAGCCAAGTCTCCAGTTCCATCTGAGTCCCCAGTTAGCCCAGCCACAATCTGCCGTACTGTGTCCTCTCGTGTCCTGCCAGGATTGAATGTTGCTGTCCCTGACAATGTGCATGGGCATCATAACACCTGCTACAGCCCATGCTAGTGTGGCCAGTGCTAACTAGCAGGTACTAAAGACATGCCCACCTGGATTCATAAAAATAAAAAGCCCAGCACTACTCTGAAAAAAAGCAGGGGCTGAGATACTGGGAAGGACTTAATGATCAGCTTTGCCAAGGAATCTATCAGAGCAGTCACAGAGGTTCCTAAGGCCGAAGCTGTACAGAGACCAGGCTTCCTCTCATTGGCAGGTTTGGTCAACAAGGCTGGGCCCTAGATAAGCTTCTCTTTGTGTGTGGGTAGGGGAAACAGCCTACCCCAACTCCACAATCTTTTTTTTTTTTTTTTTTTTTTGGTTTTTCGAGACAGGATTTCTCTGTGTAGCCTTGGCTGTCCTGGAACTCACTCTGTAGACCAGGCTGGCCTCGAACTTAGAAATTCACCTGCCTCTGCCTCCCAAGTGCTGGGATTAAAGGCGTGTGCCACCACCGCCTGGCCACATTCTCTTTCTTTTATACATATACACACAGAACAACACTGTTTAATGGAGTGGACAACTACCTAACACTAACAAAAGGAAAAGGCTCCCTACCCTGAGCCAATCCAGCCCTACCCAGGCAGAGCCTCATGTCTATGGCATGTCAGGGTTGACTGCTGCTCTGGTTCTGCAAACACCAGAGATCAGCAGAAAGAGTCAAGTGCCAGTGGCACTCACCTCAGGTAGCGACGGATGGGCTCACAAGCCACCTCTAGGATGACCATAGAAGGATCTAGCACACGTAATGCCTTGATGGCAGAAATGTAGAGAGTGATGATGTCACATGTGTTGACACCTAGAGAGTAAGAGCCAGAGATCACATAACGGCCTGGACAGCAGCCTCTTGAATGCCAACACCTCCTGAATGGGCAGCTGGCCACATGGCTGGGTGATCTGAAGGTTACCATGTGACCTCATTCAAGCAGATAGCAGTAAATTACCTTCTTGCTTTCACCCTATCTCAATCCATTTATAGACACAGTCTCTAGAACTTTATAGAAGCAGCCTGCTATAGTTTGAATTTAGAATGTCCCCTACAGGCTCAGGCTCATGTTTTGGTTTTTTGGTTTCTTTTCCATTTTTTTTTTTTTTAAGATTTTATTTATTGGGGGCTAGAGAGATGGCTCAGCGGTTAAGAGTACTGACTGCTCTTCCAGAGGTCCTGAGTTCAATTCCCAGCAACTACATGGTGGCTCACAACCATCTATAATAGGATCTGATGCTCTCTCTTCTGGTGTGTCTACAGTGTATTCATATAAATAAATAATTCTTAAAAAAGAATTTAAGATTTTATGAATTTAATTTTATTTTATTTAAAAAAATTTAAGAATATTTTATGCCAGTACACCTGTCTTCAGACACACCACAAAAGGGCATTGGATTCCATTACAGATGGTTGTGAGCCACCATGTGGTTGCTGGGAATTGAACTCAGGACCTCTGGAAAGGCAGTCAGTGCTCTTTACTGCTGAATATCTCTCTAGCCCCCAGGCTTATGTTTTGAATGCTTGATTCTCAACTTGCAGTGCTATTTTAAAGGCCCAAGAGTCTTTAGTAAGCCAGGTGTAGTGTGTACTTCTTTAATCCCAGCTATTGGGAGGCAGAGAAAGGCAGATCTCTGTGAGTTCAAGGCCAGTCTGATCTACATAAAGAGATCCTGTCTCATTAAAAAAAAAAAAAAAAAAAAAAAAA
>JADRCC010188116.1:2589-21850 GCA_019843855.1 Hylomyscus alleni
CACACTGTGCAGCACACAGATGATACCCTCACAGACTTCCTACTCAGTAGACACACTGTGCAGCACACAGATGATGCCCTCACGGACTTCCTACTCAGTAGACACACTGTGCAGCATACAGATGATACCCTCACAGACTTCCTACTCAGTAGACACACTGTACAGCATACAGATGATACCCTCACAGACTTCCTACTCAGGAGACACACACTGCAGCACACAGATGATTATGTTGGCTTTGAAAGGAGGCAGCTGGGAGATGAGAGAATAAAGTGGCAAAAGGGTCCATATCACACTTAATGAAAAAAAATATAACTTTTGATAGGGTTTTGCTGGCCTCAAATTTCTATGCAAGTTAGCCTTCCTGCCTCAGCTTCCCAAATAGTCAGTGCAGGCACAGGCGACCATGGCTGGCTCAAAAAACTCAACTATATAAACAGAAAAAAAACCAAATGATTATCTAATAAACTATTAACTTAACAAGGCAGAATACACTTTAATACATATATAAAAGAGGCATTACTAATCCTGCTCTCTTGCAATATATTCAATAAAGGAAGAAGAGAACATATTTCAACTACTTGGTTTTTGTAAAAACAAAACCATTTTACATGGTATATACTGGTTACTGGTTAATAATTTTGTTACATTAGACTCTGAATACATAAGCCCAAGGAGAATGTTAAAGCCGAATCAGAAATTGGATTGAGATAATCATTCAGCTGGGAATACGGCTCAGTGGTAGAATGCTTGTTTATCACATGTAAACCCTCTCCCCTCCCACTAAAAAAAACACAACAAAACAAAATAGATAAAGACCAGGGAATCTACAGGAGATACTTTTGTGGTCTGGAGCTGGGGTTGTGGCCCAGTTGGCAGAGTGCTTGCCTAGCATGCAAAGCCATCAGTCAGTTCAACCCCAACACCGCGGACACTGGGTGTGTGGTAATAAGCACCTGCAACCCCAGCTTGGAGAGGTGAAAGGAGGAGGGTCAATAAATTCAAGGCCATGTCCAATCCTATAGTGAATTCCTGGCCAACCTGAGATTTGTAAGACACCGTGTTAAAACAACAAACAAAAGCCGAAAACTCACCCGATGTTTAACTTACCTATTTGTTTCCCCAAGACCACACACTGTTTTGGTACTGGAGCTCCGAAGACCATTCCCCGGAGTTTGTCCATTGGTGGAGCTTTATTCTGAAGGCCCCCAAATTTCCCATTACTTCTAATTCTATCTCCATCTCTAGTTAGGAGTGTGGGACAGTGTGTGATTTTAACAACCTATGAAAGGCACACAGACATTAATTAGCAAGAAACTGATTCTAACTGCTCTAAAGAGTCATTAAATCTCAGTTTATAAATGACATGATCTGATGGGCATTGTGACACAGGCCTTTAATCCTAGCACTTAGGAAGGAAGAAGCAGGCAGAAGCAGCAGTGAGTTTGAGGTGGGCCTGGTCAATAAACTGAGTTCCAGGAAAGCCAGGGCTCTGTAGAGACACTGTCTCAAATAAACAAAACAACATCAACAATAAATAAATAAGCACATCAAACACCAAAACAATAGCAACAGAAAATCCAACTCGTAAATAAATTAATGAGCAAGAAAGTAAATGAATAAGCAGCATGGCTGTGGTAGTGTTTTTGAAAAATTAATAAGCTCATGATATATAAAACGAACTGGGGGCTGAAAAGCCCACAGACAAGGAGGGAGTCAGATGAGTTTTCAAATGCTAAATGTTAGCTTAAACTAGCTTAAACTGGTGAGAAAAGAGTCAAGAATTAATTCTTCTAATTAATCAGAATGAAAATAACACACTGGATTTAGCATTTTGTGATCTCTAGGAGTGTATTCAGTAATTCCACTTATGTATGTACTCAAAATAGTCTAATGAAATATAGTAAACTCACTAAGTTACATCACATCCACACAGAGAATGTATGAACACATACATTAAAAAGTGCTTGAAGGGGCTATGGGAGATCGTGCAATGGGTAACAGTGTTCTACAATACAAGCATGAGGAATAGAATGTGATTCTTAGCATATACATAGAAGAGCTCATGTAGTTGCACTCACAACCACTACTGCTAGGGGTGGGAGGCTGTGGAAACAGGTAGATCAATGGGGCTTGCTAATCAGCCAGCCCCCTACCCCACCCAACAACACCCTGACCAAAGCGCAAACTCCAGTTTTAGTGAGACCCTGGCTCAAGGAAAGGTTGAATACTATTGCAGCACTCCATCTCATATCCTCTTCTGGCCTGTACACATATTCATGTATACACATACACCACCCACAAGTGTGACTGAAGGGCATTATAATTCAGCATATTACAAATATCTAATCCAACCTAATGTTAAAGCTTAAATAGTATCTGAATTATATAAAATATTTACATAGATTATATACAATTTACAGAAATAAGATTATATCTTAAAAAAAAAGAAATATAATTCTATGAAGAGGAACTTCATAGATGCCCTTCCAGAAAACTGGTACTTTTATTTATTTTTGGTTTCTTTTTATTTATTTTTGGTGTTAAATCTGGCATTGAAAAAAAAAAACTTAAAATGCAACAAAATGAGTAGTGACTTTATTGTTTTGGTGTGTGTGTGCAGTCTCACCATGTAATTCAACTCTCTGAGCCAGCTGAGGGCTAAGACTACAGGCATGGGCTACTATGCCTGGCTTAATTGAAAAAAAAAATTATAGTAAATTTAGTGAGCCAAATTTTTGTTTTGTTTTGTTTTTTCAAGACAAGGTTTCTCTGTGTAGTGCTGGCTGTCCTAGACTGGCTCTGTAGACCAAACTTGGCCTCAAAATCAGAGATCTGTCTGCTTCTGCTGAGATTAAAGGCACATGCCATCACCACCTGGTGGTGAGCTAAAAATTTGCAAATTTTAAATTACTTGGTTTGGTAAAAGAAATGAATATATATTATTGGTTTTGATTTGGATTTATACGGTTTCTAAAGGTGAACACAGAAGGTGAAACTGGGGGCAGGAGCTGCATAGATGGCTCAGCAAGCAGGCTGAGCTGGGGGTGGGGTGGTAGCAGAGGTAGCACTTCCCTTTAATTAACCCAGCTGTTGGGAGGCAGAGGCTAGCCTGGTATATAGAAAGAGTTCCAGGGCAGCCAGGGCTACACAGAGAAACCTTGTCTTGAAAAACAAAACAAAACATAAAAAAACCCAGAAACCCTAACTAAGACAAAGGCATAAAAACACAAAAGGATGTTTGTCATGCAACAATTAAAGACAACACTACAAATGTAAACTCTCCTCCTGTAAAGAAGCTAAATGCTGGTGAGCCTAGCTGCCTTCAAAGGTGCTAACAAACATAAACAGAACTGCTTTCTTTCAAAATCCTTATGCTAAAACCTATTATGCCCTTGACCCCACAATCTCTAGTGTTCTCAACCAGTGGGTTGGCGATCCCTTGGAAAGCTCACATATCAGATATCCTGCATGTCAGATATTTACATCATGATTCATAACAGTAGCAAAATTACAGTTATGAAGTAACAATGAAATAATCTTATGGTTGGGAGTGGTTATCATGACATGAGGAATTTTATTAAAGGGTTTCAGCTTTAGGAAGGGTAAGAACCACTGCTATAACCTGATGATGTGGTCTTTAAATAAAAGACAATATTTTTCTTTGAGATAGGTTTCACAGTCCATCCTAGGCTGGCCTGTGTGTTAGCCTTGTACTCACACTCCTGTCTATAGGAAATACAGGGACAAAGTGTGGAGCAGAGACAGAAGGAAAGGCCATCCAGAGACTGCCCAACCTGGGGATTGATCTCATATACAGACACCAAAGCCAGACACTATTGCAGATGCCAAGAAGTACTTGCTGACAGGAGCCTGGTATAGCTGTCTTCTAAGAGGCTGACAAATACAGATGTGGATACTCGTAGTTAACCACTCGACTGAGCACCAATGGGGACCCCAATGGAGGAGTTAGAGAAAGGACTGAAGGAGCTGAAGGGGATTGCAACCCCATAGGAAGAACAACAATATCAAGCAACCAGACCCCCCTACCCCCCAGCCCACGAGGTCCCAACCAAAGAGTACACATGGAGGGATCCATGGCTCCAGCTATATATGTAGCAGAGGATGCCTTATCTGGCATCAATGGGAGGAGAGACCCTTGGTCCTGTGAAAGTTCAAAGCCTTGTGTAGGGGAATGCCAGGGTGGGGAGGCAGGAGTGGGTGAGTGAGAGAGCACCCTCACAGAAGCAGGAGGAGGGGAATGGGATAGGGGGTTTGTGGAGGGGAAACCGGGAAAGGGGCTAACATTTGAAATGTAAATAAATAAAATATCCAATAAAAAAAGTTAAAGTTGAAATAGAAATTTAAAAAAAAAGAAAAAGAAAAATGTGAACCAATACAACCAGCTTAGAGAGAGTATTTTTACAGAAATAGTCAGGCCAAGGTTATTTAGTCTTTAATCCAGAACACTGTTATCCTCATAAAGGGGAAAGGTAGACATGATCACACATACATTAGAAGAGACACGAGGAAGTTAGCCAATTACAAGGAAAGGCCCTGAAAACAGACTCTTCCTTCACTCATGGCTCTTAGAAGAAATCAACTCTGCTGATCACCCTGAACATGAACTTCCAACCCAACGCTATGAGATAAAAAATTTTAATTATGCATGCAAGTTATAGCTTTTCCAATATGAGGCTGTCCCTTTTCAGTTTTAGACACCACACTCATTTCATTTTAATTTGTCTCAAATTTATGGTAAGTTTTGCATTAGTTTTGACAAGGCCAGTCATTTGTATCATCCAATGGAATAATTTTTTTCTTTTGAGACAGAGTCTTGTTCAATAACTCAGGCTGGCCTCAAATTCCAGATCTCTTCCCACCTCATAAGTATGCACTACAAGCCCAGCTAATGGCATTTTATATACACCACATGCACATGTGTGCACATGCACACACACACCGCTCTGCTATATTAAAATTTAAAAATTCCAGAATTAGAGCTACAGATTTTAAAAGAAATAAAGGACGTATGGTAGCTCTATTTCTAATTTTCTGAGGAAGTTCCAAACTAATTTCTATAATGCCTGTATTAACTTGCATCCCCACTGACAGTAAATCAATGTTCATCTTTCTCCATATCTTCTTATTTCTCCATATTTGTGTCAGACTTTCTATGATGGACATTCTGACTGGGGTTAAATTATATCTCATAACAGTTTTAATTTGCATTATTCTGTGCCTAGGGATGTTGAATCCTTTTTTAAAAATGGTTATTGGTCATGTGTCTATTCAACTCTTTAGTCCATTTGTTGACTGGCAGTTTTAGTCCCTTGTATCTTACTTCTGCAATTCTTTATGAATTCTGGGTATTATCCTCCTCTTGACTGAAAGCCTGGCTACTACACTCCTGGGTATATGCATGGAGAACTGCACAGAACAATGTTTAAATTCAGACTCCTGTATTTACTGCAGCTCTACTCACTGCAGCAAGAAAATAGGGCCAATCTAGTTGTCTATCAAAAGATGAATGGATAAAAAAAAATCTGGCATACTACCTCACTTTAAGAAAATGAAATCACAAAATTTTGCAAGAAAATGGGTAGGATAAGAAAGAATCTCAAATATTAAGGAAGGTCACACAAAGAATAAAAGAACCGCACATGTGGGCCTCTAGCCTACAGTGCACACATGTAAGCAAATGGGTCATGTGTGCCCAGCACACAA
Source organism: Hylomyscus alleni (assembly GCA_019843855.1). NCBI lineage: Eukaryota > Metazoa > Chordata > Mammalia > Rodentia > Muridae > Hylomyscus > Hylomyscus alleni. The sequence continues at coordinate 8,317 of JADRCC010188116.1, forward strand.
CAGAACATAGGACGGTATGCACAGAGACATACCAGATAGTGCAGGTGTGCTATAAGTCTTCCCAGCAACTCTTCTGTGAGTTCTCTGAGATGCTGACTGTGGGTCTGGACAAATGCTTGCTTACGTGGCTATGTTGATCTTTCTGTGTGGTGTTTTTATTTCCCTGTTCCTGACAAGAAAGTGATTTAAAAGAATAAATGAAGTACGTACCTCTTTTCTGTAATGATTTGCTGCATCTAGATTATCCAAAATAATGGTGTCTCCTAACAGCATACCAAAAACTAAAAACATCAAAATACACAAAATTAAATATTGATAAAAGTAGCATTTATAAAAATATAATTTTTCAGTTAATAATTTATAGACTTATGTCAGAAATGTAACAGTTGAACAAAATGAAAATCACCACAATATCTTTTACCTGTTTCACAATGTTCAATATTATCTGGGAATGTTAACAAATCTCGGGCAAAGACTGGATCTCCAAAGGGCTTAAAATGTAATTTACCATTTCGGAAATGAGGTAGAGGTCTAAATTAAAAAACAAAAGAGAGATACTAACAAAGCATACAAAACTATTTAAATTAAAAAATACACTTAGAAAACCATAATAAATATATGCGCATTATGTGATCACATATTGTGTCCTAGAAATGAAGATCTGCTATGTAAAGTATCTGCTTTAGTGACTCTTGAGAATCTGGCAAACAGCATATGCTATGCATTCTTATATTTCTCTCTCTCTCTTATTACTTGTCCTTAAATCTCTGTGTGCACCTTTAATCTCAGCACTTAACAGCTAGAGGCAGAAGGATTTATAGAGCTTTGGGAGAGCCAGAGCTACATAGAAAAGAAGTGAAATACTCCTTCCCTAAAAAGGGAGTGTAAGGGTACTGAACAGAACAGAACCAATGTTCTAGAGCAAATTCTAATTGTAAATATCTTGCCCACATTTAATTTTAGTATTCCTATAGCTATTTTGAGAATTTAGTACATGCGTATTCACCTCTTATCATTTCCCCAACTCCTCTCAGATCCATCTCCCTGTCTAACTCCTCTTTTTCTTTTTTCAAATCACCCACCAAGTCTAATTTGTACTGCTTATATACTCATGGATGTGGGGCTATCCAAAGGAGCATGGTCAACCAGCCAGGGCCCACACCCTTCCAGAAAACTGACTCCTCCTTTCAGAAGCCATTGTCAACCACTCCTCAGTCAGAGGCCAGTGCTTGTGAGTTACTTCCTCTTCCATGCTACACATGGACCAGCTGGATCTTTATCTTGTGTATTCTTGTGTATGGGTTCAGTGGTCCTCAGGGTGTTTGTGTGTAGATCAGAAGACAAGGTCAGCTATTTTTCTCAATTACTCTTCATTTTATTTTTGAGCAAGGTGTCTTATTGAACCTAGAACACCCAAGGGATCCTCCTGTCTACCTCAGCAGCAATGGGATTACAGAGGAGGACACATCTGGTTTTCATGTGGGTGTTGGTGGTCTGAACTTGGTTCTTTTTGACAGCATAACAAGCATTTTATTCATTGAGTTATCTCTCTAGCACCTACCCCACTATGCCCCCAAACTCCAATGGGTCTTCAGCAATTACAAAGACAAAGGCAGTCTTCCTAAATGGAAATGTTTTCTCATAAAAACTATCACCTTTGGGAAAGTGCATGTGATATAAGTATGAAGACCTAAGTGAATTTATAATCCCAGTATTGGAGATGTGGCAATAGTTGGATCTCTGGCGCTCACCAGTTAGTCAATCTAGCAGAATCTGTGAACACCAAAGCCACTGAGTCCTCTGGCCTGCACATACATGTACACTTGCATATATGTGCACACAAATACACACACATACACACCTCTTATTTAGAAAGATGTTTTGATATGTTGGATTTCTTATGCTGCCTAAAACAAGTACTAATTAACAGCAGAATGGTAGGCGATATCCTGTAATAGGTATGACTTAGGATGGAAGGAAAGCAGGAACTCAAATACAAGTTTGTTATGCCAACAAATCACCTTGACCTAGAAGGTAGTATAACTTGTATTCAGCTTGTATGAGGCCATGGGTTTGACCACAAGCACTGCAAAACAACAAAATAAACAAGCATCACTTCCATTTTTTTTCTCTAACCTTTTCCAATCTGGAAGAGTTTTCCTGTAAATAGAATCAAGGGGCAACACCTGCTGGCGACCTTGAGTTTCATCATAGATGCAGCGTGCCGCATCAGTAGTTAGGGTAACCACACAGTCCATGTCACTTGCCAGGTGCCAAGAAATAACCATGGCGGCTCGATCATCTTCAATTTGTGCTAGATGTGCAATCTAGAGCCATTTTAATAAAAACACACAGAAATTAAAAAATAATGATAATGGAAATATTTGTCAGACAATTAAATACATTTCACACTTACTGTCTATAATAAGGAAAGTATACTTAAAGATATGCAATAAAACAACAGAGTTTTAAGGTTAAGCATATATTTAAAATACCTTTCTAAATATATTTCTATCAGAAAAGAAACCTAAATGTTACAAATAAGCATCATTGCTTCATTGGGAATTAAAATACATCATTTTCTTACTTACAAATACTTGCCTGTGGTCACAAGCATTCTGGCTTCACGCCTGTTACCACTGGGATATTACTTCTAAAATATCTGTGTTGTGCTAGTACAATTAGGTCTACCATATTCTTATCTGATCTGGTAGCACAAACCTGCCTAGAAATAAGGCTTTTATTTCACTACAGACACATCATAATATTTGCACTACTTTTCTAATTTGCAATACATTAATGGGGAAAAATCAACAAGATGGAGATTCAGACAAGGGGTGTAGCTCAGTAGTAAAGTGCTGCCTAGTGTATGGGATGCCCTGGATTCAGTCTTCAGAACTGTGGAGTGCAGGGGAGAACAGACATAGTCTAAATAACACAAGGTAACAAGATGTACTGTTTCTTAAAAAGCTTAAAACACAAACCTTTCCCAAAATATCTCCACTACGTTTAGTGTAGTTTGGAAGAGTACACAATCTTCTGGGCCTCTTTTTAAGCTCGTTCTGTTCTGTTATCTTTTTTTCCAAAAGTGCTTCAATGTGAGGTATCTGTAATAAATAAGGAAAATTTATCCACAAGGTCAATTGTTTTTTATAAAAGGCAACCAAGGATATAGAGAAATCAGTAATTTGGAATACTTGAGAAAGTTATTCAAATAGGTACTACTTGATAGAAAACTTATCAATATATGTCTATTGAATATTTATCATGGGAAACTGGGCCATGAAATCCAGACCATGGCATGCCACACCACCTCTCTTATCACTGAGCTACACTCCCAAAGATAGAAAACTCTCTTTTGAGGAGGGAAAGGGGCAATGCTACGGCCTTACTACACTCATACACATCATAAATTCATGCTCTACTGCTGAGCTGTTTGTTCAGTGCTTTTTAAAAATCTTAGTTATGGAATACAATGCCTAGCCAGATCCAGCGGTATTCTCCTATAATCTCAGCATTCACAGTTGAGGAAGGAAGAGTTTGAACCACATAACAAGATTCTGTCTACCAAAAAGAAGAAAAACAAAAACACAGCAAAGCAAACGATAAACACACTGTAGTTGTCTTCTCTTTAAAATTATATTACAAACACAAAAAACTATAATATAAGCTAAAAAGTTCTCTAAACTTAAAAACATATTATAAGGCTGAAGAGATGACATAGCAATGAAAAGAATTTATTATTATTGCAGAGGATCAGGGTTTAATTTCCAGTACCCATAAGGTGGCTCTCAACCAATTCAAGGCCCCAGTCCCAGGTGATCCAACCTGTATGCAGGCAAAACATTCACATACATGAAATAACTACATCAAGCAATCAAACATAATGTGTGCATTATATACATGCCATGATACACATGTGGTCAGAGGACAAATGCTTGCTCCCAAGCCTGTTGACCTAAGTTAGATCCTCCAAATCCACATGAAGATGGAAGGAAAGAACAAATTCCACAAAGCTGTGCTCTGACTTCCACATGTATACCATGGCACATGTACAGACTCTGCAACCACACACATGTACATATATGTATACACACACACACACACACACACACACACATACACACACCATAAAGTTAAAAACAACAGTGTCTGTAGAGTTCCTAATACAACAAGTAGTTGAATTTAATAAAAAAAATTTAATGAACACTGAGAAGCTGTACCTGTTGTGTTGCAGGGATATCAATATTGTATGCTTTTAGTTCATTTCGTAGCTGGGCTTCTTTTAATTTTGCTTCTTCAGCTTGGCCTAAAATTAAAAAAACAAAATGTACATTCATTTTTTAATAGTCCTTAAAACATAGCTTTTGAAAAAAAATTACAACTACTTTTTTTTTTAATGTTAAAATGAAAATTGCCAAGTAATAACTGCCAAGCTAAGCTATAAGTCTGAAGGGTCAATGATACATTAAAAAGAGAAACAAAGTTAATGTACTGAGATACATTATGGTATCACACTGCAAACTCATGATCTGGAATGTTATTCAGTCTTAATCCCATATATGGACACATGAGTTACATAACTGCAGAGGAGCTCTCGGACCCAAGTTAAACATTTATAAGCTGGGCATGGTGAGATGGCTTAGCGGTTAAGAGCACTGACTGCTCTTCCAGAAGTCTTGAGTTCAATTCCCAGCAACCACATGGTGGCTCACAACCATCAATAATGGAATCTGATGCCCTCTTCTGGTGTGTCGTAAGACAGTAACAGTGTACTCATATACATTAAATAAATCTTAAAAAAAAACCAAACTTACAAATGAAAAACAAGTTACAAAGCACAACTCAACAAATGTCTTATTTTAATTGTATATGAAAGTCATTTAAAAGATAGCAAACATGTTCTGAACTAACTGAAGGATAAATTAAATATTTCATTTTTAGTACTTGTAGACCCACACGCTACTGTGGTATGTAAGACACGAAGAGCTCATAATTAAAACTAAAAATTAACTTACATATCATTCCTCCAGTGACATCTTTTGCCAGAAGCTAAAACTAGATAAGTTGGTTATCAATATTGTCAAAGCCTTAAATTCTCCACAGGTCCTCAATTCTAGAGGAAAAGTCACAACTTTTATAATCTGTAAGCTTGCTACAAGCTTATTAAGTAAGGAATACTTCATGTTAAAGCTGCCAGATGACCAGTAATAAGCTGTTCTAACCACTTCACTTCTATTTCAAGAAAGCAGTCAAGTGGTCTCTACCCTTGGCCTCACCGCTCCTCACAGCCTGCCACTGTATTACCTTTAAGTACAGGTGACTTACATTTCATTTCATCCACAAGCTGCTTGTTGGCATCAAAGAGACTTCTGTACATAATGATGGACTTAGATAATTGGTCCTTTTCCTTCGTAAGTGCTGCCATTTGTTGCTGCTTTTTAACATCTAAGAAAACATTTCCATATAATTTAAACAACTTATAAACTTATATGTCATGATATGATGCATATGAAAAGCAGAGCAAAGTTATCTACAGTACCACTAACAAGAGAGTATAATAATCTATTCTCCTAAAGGCTTACCATTGTAAAACATAAATGGCAGGCTATATGATTCTAATGTTCTTGATAAACTTGACAGCCGAGGCTCAAAGATAATAAAATATTCAGTACTATCTTTTCCAGGACTATTTTCTGCCAGCACTAGAGTCTGTGTAAGTTAAAAAAAAGAATGAGAAAAATAAGATTTAAAAAAAAGAGACATTCCAATGTTACATATGTTGCCATATGGCTACCAAACAAGCAGTAGAAACTGACCATGATAAACACTCTTTGATTCTCCAGATTTATTAAACCATCAACACAACCACACAAGACACAAGAAATTTTACCTTTGATATTAGTTGGAGACCCAAATGATGTAATGAGTACAACTTAGTCAAAACTACTTACAATGGAAAATTATAAGGAAAAGTTGTATTTCCTATCACCTATCTTTATCAATGGCCATTTCTATCTCAACCTGCGAAATTATTTTGATTCAAACCTTTATGTTGAGGCAGGGTAAAAATTGCTAATGGAGTAGTAAAAGTTATAAATAACATTCACAAAGAAATACTCAGAGCACAAAGCTGGGTTTAAATTACAGCTGTCACTGTGGGAGACCAGTCCCGGGTGACAGAACAAATGGCCCCTGAAAATATTAATGACTTGTTTTTAAAACTTTTATTTTTTTCATCATTTCATAAAAATATACCTGAGCTCAAGACCAAAGCAAATAATTAGCAATGGATGCAATTATAGATATTTTAATTTAAATATATTTTCAGTTCTATAGAAAAAGACCTTAGGTTCTTTGCTATCAAGAATATAATACAATAAAAAAAGAAAAAGAAAACAAGTCCAAAACTGACAGAACATTATAGATCATAAAAGCAAAACTATTAACATTTACAATTGTTTTTCTTAAAAAATAAAGAACACAAGTCATGAATAAGCCAATTTTCTGTTCTACTCTGATTTTGAAAGCTATCAGCGATCTATATAAAGGAATTAAGTACATATAAAACATTTCTATTAAAAAAGTAACATATTTTAACTTGTTTGCTTATACTTGATTTAATGACAATTCATAGAATGTTACCAATTTAAAATGTTTATAAATAATACTGATAAACTATACTATAGTGATGCCTTTGAGTGCCAAACACTTAGCTTGAAATTTTAACAATTTCTTAAGAAATAGGAAACAAGTATACCACTAATTGTTTCCTTGCAAATTTGTTTTCTAGAATAATGAGAAATATGGCTAATTAAAAGCTTATTTTACTAGAAGATATCAAATGTCCCTTTAAAAAGGGAGAAAAGGCTATATCAGTTTACCTTTTCATCAACAATATATAAAAATATCAATTCCCCTGGTGAGGATCAGTATTTCACAGTAATAATTATTGCTTTAACTAGCTGCTCTTTATTACCAAATTCATGCTTTTTGTTTTTAATGGCTATTTATTCTTTCTAATTCAAAGAATTAATTTTATTTATTCATTTATTTGTATACTAGATTGCTAAAAATCATCAACACAGTTACTTCTTTTAATTCTGTTTATTACATGCTCATCACAGAGCTTAATATATAATAGTTAAATATACTCTATGAACAGGAGTTTGGCATATGAGATGGACCCGTGCATATAGGAATGAAAATGAGATTGTTTTTAGAAGACTTCAGATCATGTAGGCAAATAATACAGACTATGAAATGATACAGCCTATGATCCTGATACACGGCAATGTCAGATTATGACACAGAACAAAGCCTAGGTAGAACATTACATACAAATACTAGCTGTATTCTGGTTAGTGTTTCATTTACATTTTTGAAAATAATAGCTCAGCAGTAAAGGATGAAAACTCAATGTTCAACTCCTAGCACCCAGCCACCAAAGACATAAATAGCACCTGAGACATAAATATGAACTAACATCCTTTCTCAAATTCATTTAGCACTGACATGTAGAAGCCAAGCAGTATAAGGCTCTCGTGTTTATTCAGTAGAACAGGAAGGACCTCTGGTAGTAAGGGGGAAATTCATACACATCAAGTTTAGATTTTATATGCAGCTTCTGGGAAATAACTGTTTCTGACTTAACTTCAGGTAGAGCATTTCAAATGCATATGGGGAAGGAAGAGGGAGGCTCAAAGAAAATGGGGCTAACTACTCTTCCAATTCTATTTCACTTGACATGTTAAACTAGCTTACCTCCTCTAAAAAAAAAACAGGTATGCGTCTTTTATTATCTAATTTTATCTCGGTGTAGATGAAACTCACCTTATTTTCCACTATAACAAGAACAACTAGGAAGAGTTGACAACATTGGCAGCTGACAAGTCCTCAATGTGAAGAGAGTCAGAGGTGGCATGGTAGACGGACCTCAGAGGAGCAGCCTCTGTTCAGGCACCACAAGGGAGGGCTGTCTTACAAGAGTTCAAAGTGATGCCAACTCTAAACTTTTCCAAATTAAAAGTGTAGCTCTTTATATAAAAACTATACACTTTTAAATGTTGATATCATTTCAGTTAATGAGACCATTTGGGTATTCACTGTCCAATAGATCAACAAGTATTTAGGATGGATAGATAGACATGGAAGACTCCCAGGTTATAAGCCTAAAGTTACTGAAACAATGTAATATTTAAAATGGATTATATACAAGGATGAACAACAAAAAAAAATTAAGAAAAAGTACTGGTACTTACAACTATTGAAAAAAGATTCTAAAAAACAATCAATGAATTGGAAAAAAGATCAAAATAAGATTTTTTTTTTTGTCTGTTTAAAAATTATGTAGATGTGTGTACCTGCATGCAGGTATATGCACTTGAGTACAAGTTCCTACAGACAAGAGAGGCACTGGATCCCATGGAGTTGTTGTTTAGGTAGCTGTGACCTGAGAATTAAGCCATGGTCCACTGGAAGACCAGTAAGAAGTACTCTTAACTGCTTAGGCACCTCTTTAGTCAAAATTTTAAAATACAAAACATAACCAGAGTATTGTGAATACATGTGCTATCAACATACCATAACTAAGTAACTAAATATTATAAAAATAAAACAAATACTTAAAACTAACACTGTCTAATCTTTAACAAAGAATATTGCCCGGGACCAGAGCTAGGGCTTCACACTTGAGTGCTCTAACAATGAGGTACAACCCCAGCCATTACCAGCTCATTTAAAACTTAATTTTGATAAAGAATCTTAATTTTGATAAAGAATCAAGTTCAAAGATGGCTAGAACCTTAATCTGTATCAGACAAAGCCAAACCTCTTGCCTTAGCACACTGACTTTGGCCAGGGACACAAGCCTTGCCATCAAAAAATTAAGTTACATTGCATATCTGACTAGAATCTGTAAACCTTTCATATCTAATAGTGCTTGTAAGAAGCACTTGGTGTGGCAGTGCATCCTACAATCCCAGGCCCCAGGAAGATAAGAAGTTTAAGGTTATCCTGGAATACATACCTCCCCCCAAAATATCACACAGTTTTGGTAGAAACATAAATTTAAAAAATACAATAATGATAAAATCATGTAAATATGTGTATTATTTTATGGCCAAGCACTTTTCTTTCTAGTAATCTGTGGAGTCAATTATTAATCAGTATCTACTTATCTATCTACATACCAACCATTCTAAAAATAAACAGAAGAAAACTGAAACATTTCTGATAAAAAAAAAAACCTTTGGAAAGGAGATAAATTTATACCAAGTATTGATGAAAATAAGTGTAGTCACTTTATTAATGATATAGGCTCTTAGTTAACAAAGAAATATATCAAAAATAAGCTAAACAAGATAAAAGAAAAATTCTTGCAAAAGCTGTATCCTATAATATTAAAAAAAAATCAGTAACCTCAAAAATTCATCTCCTTCATCCTCTAGTGAAAGCACTGTGCTATGCTAGGGTGTATACTGTGACTTCAGACAAGTCTACACCAGAGGGCCAGTCACTGCTATCTCTGTATGGTTAGCAATATAACAATTACTTATGGAGGTCTTTTTAATAGTATATTTTTAAAACTATTTTCATTTTAGAAAAATAACAATGATAGGCTTACAACTTATTAAATTTTTACTTAGCCTGTATCTTATTGTCTGTCTGTATAACAGTGACTTACAACAGAACATTACACAGTAGGAGAATGCTAGGTCACCCCACCTGGATGAGAACTGAGTAAAGGTGGCTCTGGGTCCAATTTGTAATAGCAAAATCACAGATATTTCAACAGATTTTTAAATTTACTGTACCAGACACAAAACATCAGAATATCTTCATTGCTGTATATATAAAGGCAGGTGTATTATGGATGTTGGAAAAGATCTAAGAAACTTACCGTAATTTCAGCAGAACCATTCACAAAGGGAAACTCAAGTGTCCTAACCTTCCCGATGAAGAGTGGGGTATCAGTGTCCTCCTCATTAAAGCCTTTAATGGTTGCTACTACAGTGCCAACCAGATCCATTCCAGTATGATTACCATAATTATCCTTAAAATACACAATGGAAAAGAACTAATTAGCAGAACTGGTTAGAAGATAACTGAAAAGAACATTATAAATCAGAAACAAGACAAATTCTCTTTTTATTGGTATCTCAAAGCAAAAATGCTTACAGATATTTAATTTATTTAAGTTTTTTCCAGTAGGTTTAAACTGAACAATATTACTCTGTAATAGCCATTCTGAACCTGAATTTCAAAGCAATTACTCGTTAAACCCTGTAGTGTTTGAAGAAGACATAGACATTACCGTAATACTGAGGCGTAGGTCTTTGACCAAGGTCCTGCTGGCAATCGAGCGAACATTAGAGACAGCTGGGGTAGCTGGTTGGCTGTCAGGAACCAACTTCATAGGCTGATTAGGGAGCACATCAACTATAACCTTAAAAACAAAAGTAACATTTGTATTAAAAATTCCCTTCTATGAGTACTTTACTACTTCAGAGGAAAAAAAGAACAGCATATACTACATAAAAAGTTATCCTCAAAAATTTCTATTAATTTCTTTAAAATAATTGAAGTTTATTTTATCCTAATTTTTCTGAAAATTATATTATAAAAGTCTGTGCTTAACCACATTTTATTTGTAATGGGTCAGTTATCTATCATCAATCACTGGTCTAAAAATATTAAATGGAAAATTCTGGAAATAAATACTTTATAAAATTTTATAACTTACATATGTTACTATACTATTTTGATTTTATTATTATTGCTAGTCTGTTATGTCTACTTTAGTTAAGCTTGATCAGACAAATAAATACACAGGAGAAAATCTGGTACTGCCTGTGTTATCAGGGACCTACTGGGGGTCATCAAATGCCTCCCATGACTAGGGAAGTGACTTTTGCATCTAATAATTAATTTACTTTAAAAACAAATGAGCAAATACCATGGTACATAAAAATAAATATACAAACCTGTTCACTGCTGAGAATATTTGTTTTATCGATCATGAAATCGAACTGGATACAGTATGCCCCTACCTTGTTAGGGATGGTTTTCTCCCTAAAACAAAGAGGTAAGAGCAATGCTTTTTAATAGAATAAATGATTTCAAAGCATTGATATTTGCTTCCTTTCATAACAAGCAAAGGAATAAGATATTTATTGACCCTGCACATACTTTCATTCACTTAACATTTATTTTAGATATGGTTATTATATCTATGAGTGGTTTTGCTTTCATGTTTGTATACACACCATGTGTGTGCGCCAGAAGTCATTAGAAGGTGCTAGATTCCCTGGAACTCTGGATCTGAACTTACAGATGGTAGGGTGCTAGGAACCAGACTCATGTTCCCTAAAAGAGCAGCAAATACTTTCAACCACTAAGCCATTGCTCCAAGCCAGTATTTTACGTATGTTTAATCCTAGGACCCTCTTACTTCTGCATTTGTTCACATAAGACCCAGAACTAAGGCTCTAGATATGGCAAAAGCAGAAATAACTAATATAAAGATATGAAAGTAAACACAAAAAACATAATAAATTATGTGTCCTTTGAATTTTGCTTCATTTCTATATTATAAATTCTCAACTAACAGTTTTATAATTTTAAAGTTATAGGCCATCTTACTAACCTTCCATGTGACTTTCTTTTCAGGCATTATTATTTTCAGACTTTAAATAATCAAGCTGTTTATTGGTATTTAATTACCAATAAGAAATCCAGTGCCTATTAAGAGATACACTTAGTCTATTTGAACTATGCTCAACCATAATGAAATATGAAAGTTATAGCAAAAATTAAGTAGTAGTGCTTCCAAGTGGCAAAACAAAACCCACAAAACAAAACAAACAAAACAAAAAACAAACCATCTTCCCTGAAAAGTTATATTAAAAATTGCTGGGCTTTTGATTGGACGCCTGCACCACAGAGGCACCAGACGGAACCGACATGAGGAAGCTGGAGGTATGCTGCTGTTCTGCCTGGGCTACGAAACGGACTAATTGTGGAGGAGGGGCAGCGTTGCCATTGCTTTGCCTGCAACACTTGCTCCTACGTCCATAACATCACCCGTAAGGTAACAAACCATAAGTATCCAAAGCTAAAAGAAGTGGATGATGTGCTTGGTGGAGCAGCTGCCTGGGAGAATGTGGACTATACTTAAGAACCATGTCCAAAATGTGAACATCTCCCTGTCTACTTCATGCAGCTTCAGACTCGTTCTGCAGATGAGCCAATGACCACCTTCTGTAAGTGCTGCAATGCTCAGTGTGGACATAGCTGGAGAGATTAAGGGCAGCACTTGCCCAGCTGCAAGCATGAATTTTGTGTACTGAAGATCTTTGCTATATGATAGGAAGCTGACTCTTTTGTGGTGGAGGACCAGGGTAAAACAACTCATCTGCAAGTTAGCAGATAAAGTACTTAATGTATAGGCCTCAGGTCCTGGGAGATACACATAAGGATGCTCACTTGGGTTCAGGTCCTGTTCCTTACCATTTAAATTAGGAACTTGGTTTGTAGCCATTAAATTTTTTTTTTTCCGAGACGGGTTTTCTCTATGTAGACCAGGTTGACCTTGAACTCAATTACCCGCCTTCCTCTGCCTCAGGAGTGCTGGGGTTAAAGGTATGTGCCACCAATTGCAAGCTGGTACAACCACTCTGGAAATCAGTTTGGTGGATCCTCCGGAAATTGGACATAGTTCTACCGGAGGACCCAGTTATACCACTTCTGGGCATATACCCAAAAGATGCTCCAACATGTAATAAGGTCACATGCTCCATCATGTTCATAGCAGCCTTATTTATAATAGCCAGAAACTGGAAACAACCCAGATGTCCCTCAACAGAGGAATGGATACAGAAATTGTGGTACATCTACACAATGGAGTACTACTCAGCTATTAAAAACAATGAATTTATGAAAATCTTAAGGAAATGGATGGATCTGGAGGATATCATCCACAGTGAGGTAACCCAGTCACAAAAGAACACACATGGTATGCACTCTCTAATAAGTGGTTATTAGCCCAGAAGATTGGAATACACAAAGTACAATCCACAAACCACAAGAAACTCAAGAAGAAGGAAGACCAAAATGTGAACATTTCATTCCTTCTTAAAAGGGGGAACAAAATACCCACGCAAGGAGTTGCAGAGACTAACTATGGAGCAGAGACTGAAGAAAGGGCACTCCAGCTTGACATAGCTGTCTCTTGAGAGGCTCTGACAGTGCCTGACTAATACAGAAGTAGAGGCTCACAGCCATCCATTGAACTGAGTACAGGGTCCCCAATGAAGGAGTTAGAGAAAGGACCAATGGAGTTGAAGGGTTTGCAGCCCCTTGGGACGAACAACAATATGGACTGACTAGTGCCCTCAGAGCTCCCAGGGACTCAACCACCAACCAAGGACTATACATGGTGGGACTGATTGTGCTGGCAGCATGTGTACAGTAGAGGATTGCAAAGCCGGTCATCAATGGGAGGAGAGGCCCTTGGCCCTGTGAAGGTTCTGTG
>JADRCC010188151.1:700-17907 GCA_019843855.1 Hylomyscus alleni
TGTGTGTGTGTGTGTGTGTGTGTGTGTGTGTGTGTGTGTGTGTGTTGGTGCATGCAGAGGGCAGAATAGGCTACTGGATCCCCCAGATGTTGGGAACTAAACTCAGGTTCTCAGTAAGAGCAGTTCACATTCTTAACTGCTGAGCTATCTCTCCAAGGCATCATGAAGGGCTTTTTTTTTGTTTTTGTTTTTGTTTTTGATTTTGTTTTGTTTTTTGTTTTTTGTTTTTTCGAGACAAGGTTTCTCTGTGTAGCCCTGGCTGTCCTGGAACTCACTCTGTAGACCAGGTTGGCCTCGAACTCAGAAAGCTGCCTGCCTCTGCCTCCCAAGTGCTGGGATTAAAAGCATGTGCCACCACTGCCCGCATTTACTGTTTCTTACAGAATCTTTCATTCTTATTCTACCTATGTTATTATACTGTTGTCTTTGAACATCCAGAAAGGATAGGTTCTAAAACCACCTCACCCCCAATTATACTTGAGCCCCTTCTATTAAGTGCAACATCTGCCTGTAACCTATACATATCCTTCCATAGAGTTTAACTCATCTGTGGGTAACCTGTGATGCCTAATGCAATGGAAGTACCACAATTAGTTACTGTACTGCATCATCTGGCAAATGGTGATAAGAAATATTAGTACATGCTCAAGATAGACACAGTGCTTCCCCACCCCAAATATCTTCAGTTTACAGCAATTGAATCAGAAAGTATGAAACCTAGAGATAAGGTGGGCTGACTGTACATAGATTACAGATAGCATATAATTAGTTCATGGTTTTAATTTGACCTTAATAAGATGTTTTAATTAGAATATTTGAACAATTTAAACTTACCATTGCATATTCAGATTTTTAGAATATCATTTTAATGTTTGTTTTCTATCTTTGTTCCTTCTATTTTTCATTCCTTTTTTCCTTTTGGAGGTGGTTAAAGTGTTCATGTTAACATATCTGTCACAATTTTGGCCATATCTTTTGTTGTTGTTGCTGCTGCTGCTGTTGCTGCTATTAAATTCCATCACCCTTCTCTACCCTCTCCCTCCTCCTCCCATATACTACCTCTGCTTTAGATTCCTTCCACTTTGATTTTGAGCAATTTCATTACATATCATTTTAGTGATTGATCTAGAGATATGTACCTAAATGATAGGTAGCCATAATTTTTTTCAAATTATATATTTTTTAATTTTTTAGAGATTTATTTTATATATATATACATATATATATATATATATATATATGACTATACTGTAGCTGTCTTCAGATGCACCAGAAGAGAGCGTCAGATCTCATTACAAATTATTGTAAGCCACCATGTGGTTGCTGGGATTTGAACTCAAGACCTTCGGAAGAGCAGTCAGTGCTCTTAACCACTGAGCCATCTCGCCAGCCCCCTCAAATTATATTTTCAATCAATATGTTATCACAATTTGAAATGTACAAACCTTTACACTTTATAGGGTGTAAGTGTGGGTGCAGCATTTAAAAGACTAGAAAGGAAATCAAGAGAAAGTAAAGCTAGGTGCTAAGGAAAAACTCTGTGTTTCCCAACTTTAAATGTGACCTATCTGGAGGATTAGTTTTCAAGGTGTTGGGACTATAACACCGTAGCCAATTTGTGTCCCAACGATCCTATTGGAATCATCTGGGGTCCCATAATCTGGTGGTGGAGTCATTGGTCATTTGAGGGTCTCTGTTCTGAAGTTTGATCCTTGGGGAAGTTTGAATTGAGTTAGAGGTCTCAATTCAGACTACAAGGTCTTTGGACTCTCTCTATGCTCTGTGACTCACATGCATTTGGTGATCTGTATGCACATCATAGGGTCTCTAACATGTTCAAGTTTTTGTTTTTGTTTTTGGATTTTGGTTTTTCGAGACAGGGTTTCTCTGTATAGCTCTGGCTGTCCTGGAACTCACTCTGTAGACCAGGCTGGCCTTGAACTCAGAAATCTGCCTGTCTCTGCCTCCCAAGTGCTAGGATTAAAGGCATGCACCATCACTGCCCAGCCATGTTGTAGTTTTTAACAGTAAGGTTTGAAGTTAAGGACATTGTGAGTTTGCATTGAAAATGTCTTGAGTCTCGGTGTCTGAGTTTGATGCATTAAGGGGTCTTTGCTCATGGTGAAAGGTTTCTGCAATCTGCAGAAATCCATTTCCAAATGTGGAAGTTTCACATGTTTGGGGGTCTATGTTCACTGTGGGAGGTCTCTGTGCCAGGAATTCAGACTGAGTTATTTGGGGGCCTTTATTCCAGAATAATACTGCCAAAGTTTTCAGTTTCTGTTCCAATGTTTTAATCCTAAGGCTTAGAAGGCCTGGGTTCAGAGTGTGTGGTCTTTGAATTTTTAAGGGATCTAAATTCCATATTTGTCCCTGGGTCTTTGCTAAGTAAGTGAATTCTTTGGGGCCTTTATTGTATGTCTCTTGCCTGAGGTATTTGGAAGTTCACATTCGGAGAGCTATACATTGTACAATATCAGTCTGGGAAACACATGACTGACCTCTGGCTCCTAGATCTTTCAAGGCTAGTTCAGAGGACTGAATCTTAAGTAAACTGGTGATTTGTGTTCAGAGCACAAAGTCTAAAATTTGCAGAATCTCCCTTCTAATAGTTGAGCCTGAGCTAATTGAAAGTGAATGTGAATTCTAAAATTGTAAACTATATCTCAAGTTCCAAAGAGATCAGATAGTTCTATTCTGCATTTAGAATGAAACTTTTGAAATGTTTAAATTTTTGTGTGAGTTAGACCTCCCCGCTGAAAATGTTGCTAATTTCTGAAAATTTGTTCAAAATTTGACTTTAAGATATTTGAGAGTCTGTTTTCTAGATTAAACACCTCTGAAGAGCCGAGTGTCTATACTGTGTTTGTGCATGGCTGATAGTATGCAGTTTGAACTCTTGGAGTGCCTGTGTTCCAGAGTTTAAAATGTATTCAGTGTCAGGATTCAAGCTGTAAAGTGTCTGAAATTTTGTGGAAGTTGTTTCCCATTAATCCTGACATGTTTGTTCCTAAATATGAGTTTATCATGTAAGGTTTCTGAATAACTGAAGTGCTGGATTTTTGTTTGTTGGGTTGTCTGTCTATTTTTAATAGATTAGGAGTTTAGGGAGGAGCTGCAATGATTGAGACTGAGATGTTGGAAGTGAGAGCGTAAGCCTCTCATCCCTAGGACAGTCTCTATGGTAAGGATGGAGACTCCTGTGCGTGTAGGGTAATGTTCAAGCTATGAGTAAGTTCTCTGAAACCTTTAAGGATAACTGTGTTCTGAATTCAGATCTTGGATATTCGAGGTCAGTGTTAAGGCTTTAAATATTCACGGTTTTCTTAGTGCCTGTATGTTTATTTCTTCTTCTTATATGTTGTAAGATTGACTCTGAGGGAAGTGGGTTCTCTCTCTATTCTGAGTCTGAAAATAATATTATTCTTTGTGTGTTCTTCACTGTTTGACTATGAAGCACTTCCGAATTATAATTTTGTACTAACCTCTAAATTCATTGAGCATCTATTTTTCAGAGTTTCGTGAGTATGGAGGATCATATATGCCTGTGGGGGAGTGCATGCATCTGTGCAGACCAGAGGTTGATGCCAGGCATCTTCTATCATTCTCCACCTTAGTTTTTGAGACAGAGTCTTTCATTGAAAGTGGAGTTCACTGGTCAGGCTGGATGGCAAGCATGTCCCCAGATCCTCTTGTTTCCACCTCCTAGGACTGAGAGTATGAACATGTACAGTTGCACCTGGACATGGGTGCTGAGCGTCTGAACTTAGGTCTTCATGCTAGCAGGCAAGCACTTTACCCACTGAGTCATCACCCAGCCCCGCTCTGTTAGTTTTTGAGGCTTTTGTCTAGCATGTTTCAGGCAAGAGTTCAAGAAACAAAACCTCTGCCAGGTGGTGGTGGCGGCGCACGCCTTTAATCCCAGCACTTGGGAGGCAGAGGCAGGTGGATTTCTGAGTTCGAGGCCAGCCTGGTCTACAGAGTGAGTTCCAGGACAGCCAGGACTACTCAGAGAAACCCTGTCTCAAAAAAACCAAAAAGAAAAAAAAAAGAAACGAAACCTCTGCACTCTTTAAGAATCTGTCCTAAGTTTGCTCCTGAGTTATTTTCTATTCAATTGCAAGGGTCCTTGAATATTTTGGGAAGTCTTTTTGCCCTAAGGTTTGAGTTTGGAGTAATTAGAAAGCGAGATATCTCTAAACTCTTCAAGGTTCCATATCAGTGGTTCTCAACCTTCCTAATGCCACAACCCCTTTTTAATACAGTTACTCATGTTATGGTGACACCCTCCCAACCATATTTTTGTTGTTGCTACTTCACAACTGTAATTTTGCTACTGCTATTAATCAGAGTGTGCATATCTGTGTTTTCCAATGGTTTTAGGTGACCCTGTGAAAAGGTCATTCAATAACCCCCTCAAAGGGGTTGTGACCCACTAGTCTATGTCTTAAAATTGTAATTGATCTATTTAAGTTGTGACGGCTCTAACATTATCTAGGGTCTTCAATCTGCATTTTGAATCTGAGATTCCAGGGGTCTTGATTCATGAGGTGAGAATTCTGAACTCTCTGCTATTCTCAAGCCAAAGTTGTGGCAGACTAGAATATGCCACCCCAAAATAAGAACCACTGAGCTAAAGACAATTACGAGGAAGCAGACGCAATGCACCTCTCTACTTTCCTGTTTACCTGAAAGCAGGACTTTAGTTTATATGGACAGTAGGTCTCTTTCTCTCCCTGCCCCGACCAGGAAGAACAAAGGTCAATCACAGAAGACTCGAGTGTACCTAGAGATGATTCCATAGAAATTTTTATGAGTAGGCTCTGCTAACTAACACTTCTTTGCCTTTCCAAAGTTTTCTGCTAGTAGACACTAGAAGATGCACTTTTTCATCGTCCTTTAGGCTTCCTTAAAACGTACTGCTTTGGTGGAAATTGCCGCATAAACTGCAAGTCAAAATCTGACCCCAAACACCTCAGCTACAACTTGACCACAACCCTTTCATGAGTTCATAGAACTTACTATTTTAAAAATAAATGAGCCAAGCTTGCTGGATGAGCCATGTTAGCCCAGCTCCTGGGGAAACTGAGGCAGGAGAATCCCAAATTGAAGACCTGTCTGGGATAGAATGAGTTCAAGATTTCTCTGGGAAACCTAGCAAGACCCTTTTAAATAAATTTTTTAAAAAAAGAATGAAAAGGGGGTGCTGGAGAAATGGCTCACTGGTGAAGAGCACAGGCTGCTCTTCTACAGGACCCAGATGTATCTCTCAGCACCCATGTGACTTCTTACAATGCCTACTGTCTGTAACTCCAGTTCCAGTGGAATTGACACCTTCTTCTGGCCTCCAAGGAAACCACACACACACACACACACACACACACACACACTGCAGACATACATGCTGGCAAAAATGCATACACATACAATAAAATAATACATTTTTTAATCATTAAAGGGCTAGGAATAAATTAATGGTACAGCACAAGCTTATCTTGCATTAGGCCCTAGACTTAAGTCCCAGTAAAAATAAATAAATACACAAACAAACAAAAAAAATTCCCATCTTTGCTATTTAAATATTAAAATACAGTTAATGTTACCAAATTTTAGGTTCTTTTCTCTCTTTATTCTGGATTTTGAAAACTGAGAGTCTATGACAGTGGTTCTCAACCCATGGATAATAACCCCATTGGAAAAGGGGGATCGAATGACCCTTTTATAGGGGTCACATATCAGATATCCTACATGTCAGATATTTATATCACTATGTAGAACAGTATCAAAATTATAGTTATGAAATAGCAGTGAAAATAACTTTACGGTTGGAAGTCACCACAACATAAGGACCTATGTTAAAGGGTCACACATTAGGAAGGTTGAGACCACTGCTCTATTTTTACATTGCTGGAGGCAAATTAAGAATTTAGTGATCAGGATCCAAAGCAGCTGATTCTTGGAAAGTCACTTTTTTTTTTTATCTGTTTTGTTTTGGGTTTTTTGTTTGTTTGTTTGTTTTTAAAGATTTTTTTTTTATTTATTTTATGTGTATGAGCACACTGTAGCTGTACAGATGGCTGTGAGCCATCATGTGTGTGGCTGCTGGAAACTGAACTCAGGACCTCGCTCCAACCTCGCTCGTTTCAGCGTAATTCACTGTAGCTGTCTTCAGACACACCAGAAGAGGGCATCAGATCTCATTACAGGTGGTTGTGAGCCACCATGTGGTTGCTGGGATCTGAACTCAGAACCTTCGGAAGAGCAGTCAGTGCTCTTACTCACTGAGCCATCTCACCAACCCGGAAAGTCACTTTTTAAAATACAGGTTTCTTTACTGGGTATGTGAACATCTACATTTAGAGTGTGAGGTTGGGCTGGAGAGATGAGATGGCTCAGCAGGAAAGAGCACTGACTGCTCTTCCAAAGATCCTGAATTCAAATCCCAGCAACCACATGGTGGCTCACAACCATCCGTAATGAGATCTGACCCCCTCTTCTGGTGTGTCTGAAGACAGCTACAGTGTACTTAATGTATAATAATAAATAAATCTTTGGGCCGGAGCAAACGGAGCCGACCAGAGTAAGCAGAGGTCCTAAAATTCAATTCCCAACAACTACATGAAGGCTCACAACCATCTCTGTACAGTTATTAGAGTGTGAGGTCTTAGAAGTCTGTGAAGGTTTGTGTGCTACAGTAACAACTTTTGTGTACTGTCACAGATGTGTTTAGATCTGGGCTGCAGAGATAGCTCAGTTGTTAAAAGCACTTATTGTTCTTGTAGAGAACCCAGGTTCAGTTCCCAGTACCCACGTGTCAGCTCATAAGCATCCATAACTCCAGTTCCAGGGGATCTGAAGTCCTCCTCTGACCTCCACAGGCACCAAGGATGCATTTGGTACCAGACATACATAGAAGCAAAATATTCATTGTTTAAAGTTTCAGTTCTTTGAAGTCTTTGAGGGTCTGTGTTCCAAGTTATGAGATAAAGGTATTTTACATGTGTATAAGACACACTAATCTTTTAGGATCTGTTTTAATGTTTATATGACATATCTGGTCTTTTTTTTCCTTTTACATTTTTAAAGTCTTATTTTACTTATGTACATGAGTGTTTTGCCTGCATGCACCTCCTGGTGCCTGCAGAGTCCAGAAGAAGGTGTCAGATTCCCTGGGACTAGATGGAGTTGCAGATGGTTGTAAACTGTCATGTGGATGCTGGGCATCAAAGCGTGGTCCTCTAGAAGAACAGCCAGTGCTCTTAACTACTGAATTGTTTCCCAAGTCCCTATAGGTCAATTTTAAAAAGAAGTCATTTTTCTGAACTTGCTTAAGGTCTGTGGTCCAAGGTTACTGCTGAAGCATTTGGGGTTCATGTTCAGAATATGTGCTCTCTAAAATCTTCCAGGTTTTGCATCACAAGATTTGAATCAGGTATCTGTAATGCTATGCGCTGGGTGTGAATTTTATAAGCTTGTCAATGAATCCATATATCAAATCCATATATCAAATGTAATCTTATTTTTATTCTTTTGAGAAGTTCATACACCCGTTTAACATATTTTTATTATATCTAGCCTACACGACTCCAACTCTTCCTCGATTTCCCTTACCACACTCGCCTCCAACCTCCTGGGGGATTTTTCTTCTTTAAATAACCCACTGAGTCCAACTAGTGCTCTATGCATGAGCATGAGCATAAAGCCGGCCATCCTCTGGAACATGGGTAACCTACCAGGGTAGACGCCTATGGAAAGAAGTGACTCTCCCTCCCCCAGCAGCCATCAACTGCCAGAAGCTCCTTGTTAAGGGTAAGGTCTCATGATCCTCTTCCCCATCCATGCTTGACTGGCTTGAACTTTTACAGTTCTTGTGTAGCCAGAGCTGCGGTGAGTCCATAAGTGCAGGAACCCTGTCATGTCCAGAACCAATGGTCACACAGCAGACAGTTCAGAAACCTCTGGCTTCTGTCTCCTTTTCTGCAAAGTTCCCTGAGCCGTGGGGAAAGGGGCTATGAAATAGATATCCATGTCCAACAGAGCACTTCACAGGCATGCATGCAAGGAACCTTGATTAGTTTGAGTTTCTATGCTAACCATTGTTTATCGCACAAAGAGACATCTTTCATGAGGACTAAGAGCCTGAAACATACTCTAAAGGTGTGTGTCACAAGGTTGGAATCTAACATGTTTGGGGCATCTTTTAAAATGCACAAGGTTGTTTGACTTCTTTGAAGATTTGTTTCCTGAGTATGCTTCTGAGTTTATTTTTACTATTATATACTAATTATACATGGTATTAAGTATTAATGCTAATGGTATTAAGTATGGTATTTCCGTGCATTCATATAGCATTCACTGAAAATATCCAACCATTTCTCTTTCTATATCCCCCTACCCCTGGAAGTTCCTACTAACAACTATTCTTTTAGGTCAACAGTTTTTATTTTTCACATGAGAGAAAATATGGTACCAATCTTTCAGTGTCTGGCTTACTTTGCTCGGAATAATGCCCTCCCCCATTTGCATCAATTTTACTGCAGATAACGGCTAAATGGATGGATTTGTTTTGTGTGGTGCTGATGATCAAACCCAGGACCTTGCACATGCTAGGCCAGCATTCTGTCACTAGATAACATTCCAGTGTGTTTCTCTCCCACATTTTCTTTATCTGTTTCCCTGTTTATGAGTAGCTAGGCTGGCTCCAGATCTTTTTAGCTATAATGAATTGTACCACAGTAAACACAGATATGCAGCTATCTCTTTGGTATGCTGACTTCATTTCCTTTCAATATATGTTTACAAATGGGTTTGCTGGATCCCATGGTGGTTCTGTTTTCCATTTTGAGGCGCCTCTGTTCTGTTTGTCATATGGCTGTCCTAACTCACATTTGCACCAGTGGTATATGAGAGGTCCTCCCCCCCCCCCCGCACATCCTCATCAGCGTTCACTTAAAAAATAATAATAGCCTTTCTGTGATGGAATTTCACTGTTGTTCTTATTTGCTATTCCATGATAGCTACCGATACTGCACAATTATCATGCATCCTTTGGCAAGTTGTATTTTTTCTTTTTAAAATTGTCTATTCAGATCACTTGCCTATTTAATTGGATACTTACAGAGTTTTGTTGTTAATTTTTACTTCTTTATATTTTCTAGGTATTAACACGCCATCAGATAAATAGTGGGCAAATGCTTTGTCCTAGTTTGTAGATTGTTTCCTCATTCTGTTGATTATTTTCTTCGTTGTAGGCAGAAGCTTTGTAGTTTGAGTAATTTCATTTGGCAATTTAAAAAAATCATGGCCTGTCTTGGAGTATTTCTATTATGTTTTCTTTTTCCTGGCGTGTCACAGCTTTCATTTAAGTTTTTGATCTATATTGAATTGATTTTGGAGCAGGATGAGATAGGGTGAAGTTTACTTATCTGCATGTGGCTATTCCATTCCCCCCATCCACTGCATCATTTGTTGAAGATGCTGTACTCTCTCTTCAATGTATATATTTTCTTATATTTTTGGTTGTGAGCCTAGCCTTTAACGGCTGAGCCATCTCTCTAGCCCCAATAGATACATTTTCACACCTTTGTTTTCCTTTAGGTTTTTGCTTTGTTTTATTATTTTACTTATGTTTTGTAGCGCTGGGAATGGAATACAAGGCCTTGTGCATATGTGCAATTGTTGTAGAGTTTTATTTCTGTTTTTATCTTTCTTTCCTTCCTTCTTTCTTTCTTTCTTTTTTTTCTTCTTCTTCTTTTTTTGTCTTTGAACAAGATTTTATTTAGCCCCGGCTAGCCTCAGACTTTCTATATAGTTAAGGATCACGTGGAACTCCTGATCCTCTTTCCTCTACCTCCCATGTGCTGGAATTACATGCATACACCACCACACAGAGCTTGTTTTTTGGTTCACTTATTTTTCCCATGAGCATATATCCATTGTACATGGTACTGAATGTCATAAAGACAATTTCGTCCAAGTGCGTACCATATACTTTCAGCATATCCTTCCCCATCGACCCTACCTTCCTCTCTATCTCCTGCTACTCTCCTTTCTTCCCTAGACAGTTTCAATTCTACTTCCATGTTTTGACATCTGTTTTGAAATTTAATCAGCTATAGGCACATGACTTTATTTCGGGGATCTGTATCCTTGGTTAAGTTTATGTCTAGATTTAAAAAAAAAAAAACTATTGTGAATGAATTGCTCACATAATTTATTTCCAAGCAAATTGGTTACAGTACTATACAAAGGCTACTAATTTTTGTATATTGCTACCTAACTGAGTTTGCTTACCAGTTCTAATAGTCTTTTGATTGAATCCACATGCAGAATCATCGTCTGCAAGCAGGAATAATTTGATTTCCTCCCCTTTTGTTTGTATGCCTTCTGTTTCTTTCTCTTGCTTAATTGCTCTTATTAAAACGTCTGGTAGTAAGTTGAAGGGAGTCAGTGAGAGCAGACACGTTTGTCTTGTTCTTGATCTTAGAAGACACAATTTGCATTTTCCCTACTCAACAAAAGGTTGAGTACTTCTATTTTACTAAGTTAAGAAGTACCTTGTACTTCTATTTTACTAAGTTGAGGTTCAATTTTTCTGTGCCTAATTTTTTCAGGGCTATCATACAAGATGCCCAATTTTATTGAATGCTTTTTCTACATCTATTGAGATTATCATATAATTTTAATCCTGCATTCTGTTGACTTAATGTATTAGACTTATTGATTTGTATATGTTGATGTTACATCACCAGAATGAAGCCAACCTGATCTTTCTTGAGATCTTAATTAAATTTGATTTTAGGTATTTTGTTGAAGTTTAGAGTTTATGTTTATCAGAGATACTGGTCTATCTTTCTCTTTTGTTGTCTTATTCTTATCTGGTTTTGACAACAGATTAGTGCTGGTCTCAGAACAACTCTGGAAGGCTTTCTTTCCTTTCAGTTTTATGGAATACATTAAGGAAAAAGTAATGGTCTTTAAAAGTTTGCTAAACTACTGCAATGAAATTATGTTCTGGACTTTTCTTTGTTGAGGGACGTTTCATTTCTGATTTTATTTGTTTTTAATGATTTGAGGGTTAATTTGGTAAGTTATATGTGTCCAGACATTTCTTCCAACTTAGCTTGTTAGCATATAGGTTTTCAATATATCTAACTCCTAATGATCCCTTGAATTTCTGTGCTATCAGTTGTAACATCCTCTTTCCTTCATCTGTAGTTTTAGATTTTGTGTTTTTGTTCTATGTTAGTCTAGCTAAAAGCTCATCTCATAGACATATGATAGGTAGAAAAATAGATAGATGGATACATACATACATACATACATACATACATACATAGTAAGCGTAAAGCAGTATTTTCCTGAATTCTGTTAGTCACTCTTTTGCTGTAAATGCAAATACGTAAGTTAAATATACATCTTAGGGCTGAAATAGCAAGTTCAGCAACACTAGGGATGAGAACTAGAAATAAAAGGGCTTGCAGCTGGGTATGAGGTAGCCCTGCGAACAGATAAGAGAAAGGCCCGGGCTCTGGGAAAACAACAAAGCTTATTTTGACAGTCTCCAGCTGCCAGAACAGAGAGACCTGTGACCTTTCACGAAGTCTTTCATCTAATTGCAACAGACCCAACAGTAAGAAGAGCTTCTGAGAAAAGCCTCCACTCGTTACATTCTTGTTCTTAAAGGTTTGGAAAGGCAAGGGACCTCTAAGTTAATATGTGATCTGCAGATGTACTTATAAGGTGGACTACGTGCTAAGAGTCACCAGAGCAGTAGGTGGGAGAGAACGGCTGATTAATGAGTGACTATTTCAGGCTGCCTCACACCCAGGCAGCAGACAGCTGAGCTTGGTTTTCTCCCATGTTCCTGCTGGCAGCAGCAGGACTAACTGGGGGCTAGCTTGCCTGCAGAGTTCTCTGCTCAGGCCCTGAAGGACCCTGATATATTCATAAAATCATCTTTCAAATCCACAGTGTATCAGACACTGTTACTGATGCTATGGTGTGCTTACAGACAGGAACCTAGCATGGCTGCCCTCAGAGAAGCCCAACAAGCAGCTGACTGAGACAGAGGCAGATACTTACACCAAACCAATGGACAGAAGCCGGGGAACCCCTGTGGTGGAATTAGGGAAAGGCTGGAAGAAGCTGAGGTGCAGGGTGACCCCATAGGAAGACCAGCAGTCTCAACTAACCCGGACCCCCAAGATCTCTCAGACACTGAGGCACCAAACAGGCAGCCTACACCAGCTGGTCCAAGGCCCCTGACAAATATATAGTAGAGGACTGCCTGGTCTGGCCTTGGTGAAAGAAGATGCACCTGACCCTTGAGAGACTTGAGGTCCCAGAGTGGGGAGGACTGGCGGGGTGGGGGCTAGGGACATCCTCTTGGAGACAGGGGAGGAGAAATGGGATGAGGAACTGTTGGAGGGCAGACCAGGAGGGGGATAATGACTGGTCTGTAAAAATAGATTAAATCATCATCATCATCATCATCATCATCATCATCATCCACAATATAAAACCCACCTTGCCAGTCCTGCCTTAGGAAGTTCCCTCCACTCTTCTTTTAGATGGTCTGCTTTGCTTAGCTCTGTGTCTACCACTTTGCTAAATAAGCATTTGCTCAAACCTTCCATGGAACCTGAGTGAATTCACTGCTCAAAATTTTGAGAACCAAGAGATCCCCTGTGAACATCTGCAGCAATTCCAGCAAATAATTGAACCTAAGAAAGGGGTCGCTGGAACTCCTGATGCATGCTAGACTAGTCAGAAGTACCAGAGGCCTGGATGTGCACTTGGCATCTAAAGTAAAGGGCAGTTAATGTGAGTGGAGTCCTTAACCTACTAGATTCTCCAGGTCCACGGTATTATCTGAGAGAGAATTGATGTCTGCAGAAAATCCCCACCTATAGGAAAGGGTACTAATAAGAATAAAGCAGTAATGGAAATGTCAAAATGGAGCCCATTATTTTGTATGCTAACATAAAAGACAAAAGAAAAACCATACACATATGGTATCAGAAATTAAATATGGAAGATAATGAGCGTCTAATGGGAGAAAAAGGTTTATGTTTTTCCTGAAGGTTTATTTCCTAATTCAGTGATATTGAGGGGTTTGTAAACAGAAGGCAAAAATCTTTAGTATTTTTTAGTAGTTCCAACTTTACAAGCAGATGTGTTAGTCTCTGGAAAGAGAGGTAGAGGTCTCTGAGTGTGTGTTCTGGAGTATACATTTGAATCATTTTAGGATCTGCGCCAAGATGTACTCTCTTCAGTCTTCTGAAGGCCGTTGTTCATAGGCTTGAGTCTAAGGTATCTGTTGTCTGTGTTTAGAGTGCAAAGTCTTTGAATTCTGGGAGTCTATGGCATTAAATGCTGGAGTTGATGTGTTAGGGGAAGTTCTTATTTAAAGTTCTGTTCTCTAAAACCCTTGTACATTTGTGTCCCAGATTTGCATGTGTGAGATGGTTAGGGTCTGTAATCATGAGAAGCATTCGTACACCAGCTTCTTTTCTCACTGCGAATGCAGAAGCAAATTGAGGAAGAATGGTTGGTTTGGACTCACAGTTTGAGGGTCCAGTTGCTCAGGGTGGAGGAGGCCTAGCTGCAGGAACACGAGGCACATTTTGGGCGGGATGTGGTCCATTTGTGAGCCACAGAACTCTCTCAGGGTCTCTGTTCCATGGTAAGAATCTGAGGTGTCTAGGTCCATGTCCCAAATCTGAACACTTCTTAAGTTTTTCTTCTCAATTTCTTGTGTTTCTTCAGGATGTGTATGAAGTAATGGTATTTGGAGTTTATTACGGAGGGCACGAAACCTCTGGCTTCTTTCGGAAACTGTGTTCTGTAGCTTCAAGCATTGTGTCTAAAAAGTGAGGACTATGTAAATGTAATTGAGTACTGAAGTGCACTGGAGGCTGTGTTTAGGGCAAGAGGTCTCTAACACAGTTCAAGTTATTTTTTTATAAGAATGAATATTGGGGCTGGAGAGATGGCTCAGTGGTTAAGAGCACCGACTGCTCTTCCAAAGGTCCTGAGTTCAATTCCCAGCAACCACATATACAGATGGTTCACAACCATCTGTTAACCAGATCTGATGCCCTCTTCTGGTATGTTTGAAGACAGCAACAGTGTACTCAACACATAGAAGAATAAATAAATCTTAAAAAAAAAAAATCTGGCCAGGCAGTGGTGGCTCACACCTTTCTTTAACCTCAACACTCAGGAGGCAGAAGCAGTCGGAGTTTTGTGAGTTCCAGGATAGCTTGGTCTACAGAGTGAATTCCAGGACAGCCAGACATACACAGAGAAACTGTCTCGAAAACCAACTACAACAAAATAATCTGAATTAATTCTGAGCTGCATGCAATAAGCAGTCCTTTGTACTTTGTGCCACAGTGTTTGAGTCTAGGATATTTGCAAGTCTGTTCTGTGTGTGTTGGAGACACATGAACACTTAGGGAACTGAGCCATAAACATGGAGTGAAGTATTTGTAGATATGTGCCACAAAACTCTCTTTCAGAGTTGGAATCTGGGGTAATTATGAGCCAATAATCAAGACACAGCCTTTAATGTCTTTTGATGGTATGTGTCCAGAGTTTTCTTTTGACATTTTTGATATCTGTGTTCAGAATGTGATGTCACTGAAATCTTGGGATGTTCATGTTCTAAAATTTGAATTGGTCACATTCTAGAATTTATTTACAGTGTAAAATCTCTTAATTCTTTGCACACCTGTGCTACCTATAGCATTTGAGTCAGACAGATATGACTCTGTGTCAAAGGAGTGAGAGAAATATGCTTACTTAAGTCTGTTCTCTGAGTCTGGAAACCGAAGGGTTTTGTGGTCAGAGTGAGAGATCTCTACCATTTTTCAGTGTGCTTGTGGGGTCTGTGGTCAAGGTGAGATGTTTGCTTTAAGCTTTGATCTTGATATGTGTGTGTAGGTGGGAAGGGTGAATTCAGGGCTCAAGATCACAAAAATGTATTGATGATTTACTATAATAGTCTTCACAATAGCCAAGGTATGGAACCAGACTAGATAGTCATCAGCAGATGAATGGATAAGAAAAAATTGGCTGTTTTGTTCGCCCATACAGAATGAAATTACACCATTTTTAGGTCAGTGAGTAAAATTGGAGATCATTAGTTAAGCAAAATGAGTCAGATTGGGAAAGATAAATATTGTCCTTTTTCATATATGAAATCTCTGTTTTAAAATATACTTATGAAATGAAACCAGAAGATATAGTAGACATAGTATATGGGGAAGGAATATGTGCTAAAAGATTAGAGAAAGAGAAACAAGGGGTGGTAATGGAGGACAAAGAGAAATATCATGCTTTCTATCATATGTGAAATTTGGAATATGCATACATATGAATAGATAGATAAGTGGATAGATAGATAGATAGATAGATAGATAGATAGATAGATTACATGAAGGCAGAAACAGGACTATTAGGAAGATGGGAACACTGGAGGATAAATATGAACAAAATATTATGATATACATATGTGTAATATAATTAACTCATTTTGTATGCCAAAGAATACTTTAAAAGAAACACATCATTGACCTGTATTACAAGGTATGACTCTGAGGTAGTTGGAGGTCAATATTGAGCGTTTCAAGCCTCTGTAATCATTGAGCATCTATATTTCAACATTTTAACCCAATATGTTTCAAGTATTCCATTCAAAGTATCAGGTACATGAAATTGTGAAGTTATGTGCCCATATTTTCATGTGAAATAGTAGGAGTGTATGTGTGTTTGGCTGGTGTTTTAGTTGGTGTGTGATCCTTGTGAATTTTTAAAGTACATGTGTTCAAAGACTGGGTGTGAAATCTCAGAGAAAGGGGTATACCCCACTCTGAGCTCTTTGAGCTCTTTGATGGGTCTCTGTTCCAAGAATTGAATACTTTTGGGTTTGTGTTTAGGATTTGAAACCTCTAAAATCTCACAGAGCCTGTATTACAAAAATTGAGTGTTGTAGAAAATATTTAATCTCAATCTTCTACCCCACCTTTCACCATTCAGTTACTGGATAAAAGACACACACAACCTTTATATTTATAAGTTTTTATTACTACTAAGGCTAGGCAGATATCTACCCTCTATGCTATTACTCTTTTCCTATTGCTAACCTCGAGTTATTACTTCTTGACTCCTAACCCAGGGCATCTTCCTTATTCCCCACTTTCCTCCCCGTCGTGGTTCTTCTTAGTCCCCAAGCTTGGGAACCCAAGACCTGGCCTATGTTTCTTCTGACCAGCTATTGTCTGTTGGCATCTTTATTCACCAATCAGGGATAACATGGAGCCCAAGATCACATAGTCACCTGGGACTACATGCAGTCTCTGGGCACAACCAGTATTTAAAATTACAAAAGACTAAATCTCAACATTTGAATTGGAGTTAAAAGTTGTCATTGTACAAGTCACAATGTACATGTGTTTCTATATTGTCTACTGCCCAAGAGGTAAGACTGAAGTTATGAGGTTTCTGGGTTCAACATATTAGTTCTCTGGCATTTAGAAAGCCTGTGTCCCAAGTTAGAATATTTAGGGTTCATATTCAGAATATGACATATACAAGTCATATATTTAAGATTCTGAATTTGGGATATAAAATCCTTTGACTAATTAGAATCTTCTTTCTATCAATGTGTGAATCAAAAGTGTTCAAAGGTCTGTGTTCATAGCATATGTTCCAGGAACACATGGAGGGGTTACTTAAAAGGCTTTAATCAAAGGTACTTGAGGTCACCATGGAAGGCAGGAAATCTCTGAAGTCTGTGAAGTGTTTTGCCCAGAGTTTGCTTATGAGTCATTTGGTTCTCAATATGGAATCTGAGGTCCTTGATCTTCTCTAAGCTTCCTTGTCTGGATATTTAAGCATGAGGCATTGGTATGTCTTTAAACTGTGACATCTGAACTCCTTGAGGTTCTGCACACTAAAATTTTAATAACTGCATTTAGGAATCTGAAGTTAGGATTTCAGGGCCTTTCTGAAATCATTGAGTATCTATTCTGCACGTTTTCATTCTGAACTATTTGTGGTCCTATATTTAGGATGTGAAAGCTCCAAGCTTATCTTTAAGCACCTCTATTGCCAGATCAGTTGTTGGAGCAAGAGGGTCTGGTGTTTTGAAGCTCTTTTTTCACAGTATGTAGTCTAAAGTATGTGGGGGTCCTTTTTTT
>JADRCC010188152.1:1633-12982 GCA_019843855.1 Hylomyscus alleni
TTTTTGTGCAGCCTTGGCTGTCCTAGAACTCTGTAGATCAGACTGACTTCAAACTCAGAGATCTGCCTGCTTCTGCCTCTTGAGTGGTGAGATTAATGGTGTGTGCCATCACCTCCAGTCATAGGGATTTTTTTCCTATGAGTGAAATATTTGAACAGATTTGCTAATTACACTGTTCAAATATTCTGTATCCCTAATGTATATGTTGTTCACTTTCTAAGTAGTGATGAAAAGGTTAGCTAAAAATCAACTGCAACAATTACATTTTCTTATGAGGGCATCTTACAATTTTTCATATAATTTTAGATTGCTAGGGGAATGTATATATTTATATTGTTATATCTTCTTGATGAAAATTGAACTTTTGTTATTATGTAATTACTCTGACCTGCTATCTATAATTTATTTGCTATCATTGTAACAATTTAGTTTTATTTTGTCATGTTTATTATAGTCTCCTCACAGTTTTTTCCATTAATTAATTAATTAATTAATTCACCTTACATCCCTATTACAACACCCCTTCCCTCTCAGGCCTCCTGACATGACCTCTTCCCCCAAATCCTCTCCCCTTCTCCTCTGAAAAGTAGGAGGTCTCCTTCAGGGGACCTAACCCACCCTAGCCCCTCAAGTCACTGCAGGACTAAGTATGTCTTATACCACTAAGGGCACTCAAAATAGCCCAGGTAGTACAGCAGGATCCACAGGCAGGCAACAGAGTCAGAGTAATCCCTTGCTCCAGTTTTTGAGGAATCAGTATGAAGATTAAGCTGCATATCCACTACATAATGTGCTCTTTGATTGGTGGCTCAGTCTCTAAGATCCCCCAAGGGTCCAGGTTAGTTGACTCCGTTAGTCTTCTGATGAATTTCCTATCCCTTTCAAGTTCTCCAATCTTTCCCCCAACTCTTACATAAGAGTCCCTGAGCTCCATCCAATATTTGCCTGTGGGTCTCTGCATCTGTTTTAGCCAGCCTCTCACAGAACATGTATGCTAGGCTCTTATCTGCAAGCATAACAGAGTACCATTAATAATGTCAGGGGTTGGTGCTTTCCCATGGGATGTGTCTCACGTTGGGCCAGTTATTAGTTGGCCATTCCCTCAATTTTTGTCACTATACTTCTTGTAGGCAGGGACAAACAAATTTTGGGTTGAAAATTTTGTGGGTGGATTGGTGTATTACCCTCCACTGGAAGTCCTGACTGGGTATAAGGGGTGGCCACCTAAGGCTCCATATCCCCCACTGCAATGACTCTCATCTAGAGTCACCCTCATTGACTCCCTGGAACCTCTCCCATTCGACATTTCTGGTACTTTATAGAGATGCCCCCCCAACCCCATTGCCAATTTCGGTTCACTTTCCACACCCTTTCTCTGTGGATCTCCTTATATCCTATCAGCTGCCCACCTCCACATTCCCCTTCCAATCCCCTCTCCCACTCACTTTTTTCCCTCCATCCACCTCCCTTGACAATTTTACTTCCCCTTCTGAGTAAGAGTCAAGCATCCTTCCTTGGGACCTCTTTATTGTTAGCTACTTTGGGTTTGATGATTATAATCTGGGTTTCCTGTACCTTATGGCTAATATTCATGTATAAGTGATATAAACCATGTATGTTCTTTTGGTGTGGGTTACCTCACTCAGGATGATATTTTCTAGTTCCACTCATTTGCCTTTAAACTTCAGGATGTCCTTGTTTTTAGTAGCTGAGTAGTATCTCATTGTCTAAGAGAACAACATTTTCTTTATCCATTTTTCAATTGATATATATCTGGGTTGTTTCCAGTTTCTTGCTATTTAAAATAAAGCTGCTATGAACGTAGTGGAACAAGTGTTCTTGTCGTATGGAAGAACATCTTTTGAGTATATTCCCAGGAGTGGTATAGCTAGGTCTTCTGATGGAACTATTTCCAATTTTCTGAGGAATCACCAGATTGATTTCCTGAGAGTGATTGTACCAGTATGCAATCCTACCAGTCATGGAAGTATTCCTCTTTCAACACATCCTCTCCAGCATGTGCTGTCACTTCAGTTTTTAATCTTAGACATTCTGACTGATGTAAAGTGGAATCTCAGGGTCATTTTTATTTGAATTTCCCCGATATCTAAAGATGATGGACATTTCTTTAAATGCTTCTCAGCCATTTGATATTCCTCTATTGAGAATTCTCTGTACCCCATTTTAATTTTTTTTTTTTTTGGTTTGTTGATGTCTAACTTCTTGAGTTCCTTATATATTTTGGATATTAATCCTCTGTCCAATGTAAGGTTAGAGAAGGTATTTTCCTAAACTACAGACTGTTATTTTTATCCTATTGATGGTGTCCTTTGACTTACACCACCTTTTCAGTTATATATGGTCCCATTTATCAATTTTTGATTTTAGTGCCTGATCCATTGGTGATAGGTTTAGGAATTTGTCTTCTGTACTAATGTGTTCAAGGCTATTGCCCACTATCTTTTCTATGAGATTTAGTGTGTCCAATTTTAAGTTGAGTTCCTTGATCCAACTGGAATTGACATTTGTACCAGGTGATAGATATGAATCTTTTTGCAGTTTTCTACATGTAGATGTCCAGTGAGACCAACAACATTAGTTGAAGAAGGTTTCTTTTTTCAATTGTATTGTTTTGACTTTTTTAAAATCATAAATCAAGTGTCAATATGTCTGTGGGTTTATCTCTGGGTCTTCAATTCAATTCCATTGATCAACATGTCTGTTTCTGTCCCAGTAACATGCAGTTTTTATCACTATTTTTCTGTAGTACAGCTTCAGGTCAGGGAGAGATGATAATTCCTCCTGAAATTCTTTTATTGTTCAGGATTGTTTTGGCTATCTTGAGTTTTTCCATATGAAGTTGAGAATCGCTCTTTTTTTAAAAAAAAAATTAATTTATTTTTTTACATTCCATATTCCATTCCCTGTCCCCCATCCACCCTCCCACTACTCCACATCCCACACATCCTCCCCACTCTACCTGTCTCCACATGAATGCCCCACCCTCCATCCCACTTGACCTCTAAACTCCCTGGGGCTTCCAGTCTCTTGAGGGTAAAATCACCATATAAAATTGAGTTATTGTAATTTTCCTAGAGTCCAGCAAAATACATAAATTCTACATTCTAGAGGTTTAATTTTTACATCAACCAATTATCTACCTCTGTTCAAATGATGTGGATGGTATCCCTGATTCTATCTTCTAATGAATCTGCTTAGTTCCAAGTTTTTCAGTTACTTAATGTGTCTAATAAAAGACGATCTATTGTTTCTACTTAAGAAATTAAGAGAAATCTCTTGAAAACTTATGATTTATACATGCAAATCAACAATATTTTTCTATATGAAATCAATCTCCTTTTGTACAACTTAATTTTGAAAAATTGTTTTTATTAGTTTTTGATAATTTTATGCAGTGTATTTTGATCATATTCATATCCCTCCCCTATCCAGTCCCTGTTCCTTTTTCAGTTTTATAAATAATCCACTTCATATTTTCTTTTTCCTCCTACTCTCTACCTCTTCTTCTTTTCCTTCCCCTCCCTCTCCTTCCCTATCTTCCCATTTCTTTTCCCTTTTAAACCCATCTACTACTCCTTGTGTTCTGACTACTTCTGAGTGTAGGTTCTTCCTAAGTGTGATCCATATATCCATGATCCAACCTTTGAAGAATATTGACTCTTCCTGTCCAGCCGCATTGAAATGGCAATACCTCCTTAGCTAAGGGTAGCATTTTATGCCCATCAACTCTTTTCAGTACTGGGATTTTTCTTTTCTAGCTTCATTTTATGCAAATATTATGTGAAAACTAGCTTCTCATTCAATTAATATGTTCAGTTTTCTTTTCTCTTTAATCTTGGTTATCCAAAAGCCTCAGAGTACTGATTATATCACATCTGCTCTGTCCATATTCCATGATATTAGCTGGGCAAGAAGTGCTCCCTTGCTTGTAACATTTTCTCTTCATCCTATATATTAACAGAATATTGAAGCTTTTTCTGTAGTTGTACCAATAATGGCATTGAAAGACAAATATAACTTTCTCTTCTTTTACTGTCTTTCCTTTCTCTGCACTATCAGATATTTAGAATCTTTCACCACTGTTTCTCTGTTCAAACTCCCAAGTATAGGACCTACTTACCTTTTAACTTGTTGAGTCAAAACAATTAACTTTTATTCTTAATTTTCTAGTATCCTGGAAACAATAAAAATGATTATCTTCTTGTTCTTAATACCTAAAGCCTTCTGGTCTTAACTATCTTTATTCCCATTAAATTTTACTCCAGGCTTGTAGAACAACAATTGCTTTGTCCTAGACTTTGTTGAGAATTTTTGGTGACACTGGTTTTTGTCTTTGTAATCTAATAAAAGTACTATTTTACTTCATGGTGGGTAAAGACCTCATTAACTTTAATTGTGTAAGTTTTAATTTACATATCCTGAAATGAATAAAAACAAAGTTGGATTCAGACAGACTATAATATTCCTGTGATTATTTTTTCTATTCAAGTTTTTTTTAAGGAGTTCAACCTTTTCCATATGTGAAATTAAATTTAATATCTCCCTAGTAGGAAAGGAGAGCTGGGAGAGAAAAATGTTTGTATGTTGTACACAATCATAATTATTCAAGTCCCTTTCAGCACTGAATTGTGTTATTAATCCCTCTCACTTAAACACCTATAAGCCACTTAGATTAGTTCTTTTTATGTTACCATCACTATAATGCATTTGTGTGTGTGTGTGTATGTGTGTGTATGTGTGTGTATTCATACAATCAGTAATGTTAGCTTAGTACATCTTTTACCCCTTATGAGACTGTGTTGCTTATTTGGAGCATACAGATTTAATTTAATTTGGTTAGTCTATATTTAAAGACTCCTTGAAAATGATGAAAATAGATTCTTTATTTATACAAATGAAACATTTTAACTTGGATATTTGGCAACCCATTCCCTTCCTATTATTAGTCACATTAACATGAAGTATACAATTCCTCAAATGTCTTATGAATTTTACCAACAAACCTACCTTGTTCCTGCCTGCAGTCATGTTCCCTTTTCCAAATTATATGTGCCTACATCAGAATTTTCAGAAGATTCGCTGTACATCACTTTTTAAAGTGTTGCATTTTACATAGATGAAGAAATAAAGAGCAAGTCATTTTGGAAAGTACTTGGCAAGTAGAATTAAAAAAAGATGCTTTAGTCCTTTCTTTACACATTTACCCAGTGAACATTTGTGCACTCAGTGATGCTTTATCTACATTCAGCAAGACAGAACAAGGCCTTGCCATTGGGCCACTTGAAATAAAGAAAAGAATACAGGTGAACAGGCAATAGCAGATAGAGAACACCACTGTGAAGCATGTTAAACCGCTGTGAAGCATGTTAAACCAGGGTAAGGAGTAATGGATGTGGTGGGTGAAAGAAGTCTTCCAGAGAAACTATCAGTTGAGTAGAGAGACCTGAAGAAAAGAAAGATGCCAAGTATGGCTTGAAGAGGAAAGTACTGGAAGAGTACATTCATAGGCTTTCAATGAGAATGAGATTAATTTAGTAGATGATCATCATAAAAGAGAGAATGCAAGAGTGAGTCAGGGCTGTAGGGTGGTGGAGGTGGTGGTGGATGAGATCCAAGATGCAGGAGAGGTTTTACTAGGAAACACTTCATCATATTTAGAAGTTTACATATATTTTGGTAGATGGTAAAACAGCATGACTTGGCTATTTTTGATGTCTTCTCAAAGTTTTACAACCATGGCTCCTTAATTTCTTTGAACACCTCTCAGTAGTCAATGTGGAGTATGAACATTGACACTTATTCTGGAAAATAAAAGCTGGAGTGGGTGCTTTAGGATTGCTGATTTTAGAAAGACTCAATGAATTAGAATAACTGAGTGAAGTGTAAATTACCAAGAGCTAAACTTACACATAGAGTTATGTTTTTCCATTGCAGCATTAGCATGAGTTTTATTTCAGTCCATCTTTTAAACTTAATTCACTTTAAATTTTCTTTAAAACAAATATACCAATTAACCTTAGTGAGAGTCTTTA
Source organism: Hylomyscus alleni (assembly GCA_019843855.1). Lineage (NCBI taxonomy): Eukaryota > Metazoa > Chordata > Mammalia > Rodentia > Muridae > Hylomyscus > Hylomyscus alleni. The sequence continues at coordinate 7,687 of JADRCC010188152.1, forward strand.
GAGGATGAGAGACATTAGAAGACAGTTTATTTAAATATTCAAAATCTTGCTATTTTTATTGGAACAAATTTTTCTTCACTTTTCCATAGGAGGTTTAGATTTCAAAACCATGTAATCTGTTGTTATTTTTATATTACAAATTGCAAGTTCTGTTGGTACACTCTATAATGATTTTTTTTATTCATCTTCTCTTTTTCCACTTCCTGATTCTTGTAAACTATGTTTAATCAAAGGATGGATCAAAGTTACACATTAAAATAGTTCTCTTCTTCAATCTTTTATATCTCTTATTAACCTGCTACTAAAGTTTTAGAAGTATACAGTTAGAGAAAGAGATGACAGAAGATGTAAAGAGATTTTTTGTATATATTCTGCTAAATGTTTGTTGATTTTGGAGTTAGCATACTCTCTACCTGTTAAAAATGGTGAATTACTAGTAACTAGAGGCAGGTAAAGCTAGTAGAAAATAAGACCTTAAATAATCTGTCTCAAATTCATGTTCCCAGGTGCTCCTAAGGACTCTAAATTCACGGTCTAAACTATATTTATAAGACTTCTAGTGGATCTACAAAATATATTTGTTTAATTTCATCTATATGAACTCTTATGATGGTGAGAAAAGCTGAAGCAATCAAAATACCCAGGCAAGGAGTTACAGAGACAAAGTGTGGAGCAAAGACTGAAGGAATGACAATCCAGAGAATGCCCCACCTGGGAATCCATCCCATATACAGTCACAAAACCCAGACACTATTGTGGATGCCAGCAAGTGCTGACTGACAGAAGCCTGTTAAAGCTGTCTCCTGAGAGACTCTGCCAGTGCCTGACAAATACCTGCCTCTGAAGACTTACAGCCATCCATTGGACTGAGCAAAGGGTCCCCAATGAAGGAGCTAGAGGAAGGACCCAAGGATCTGAAGGGGTTTGTAGCCCCATAGGAGGAACAACAATATGAACTAACTAGGACCCTCAGAGCTTCTAGGGACTAAACCACCAACCAAGTGTACACATCGTGGGACTCATGGCTCCAGCACCATATGTATAGCAGAGGATGGCCTAGTCAGTCATCAATTGGAGGAGAGGTCCTTGGTCCTGTGAAGGCTCTATGTCTAGTGTAGGAGAATGCCAGGGCCAGGAAGCAGGACAGAGTGGATTGGTGAGCAGGGGGAGGGGGAATAGGGGGTATTTTGGAGGGGAAACCAGGAAAGGGAAGAACATTTGAAATGTAAATAAAGAAAATATCTAAAAAAGTTATAAGATCTGTATAGTATATGTATTCTAGCCAAAGGAAGCTGTGACTCTTTCGTAGTATAAATGAAACTTAATGTTCTTCTGTTAAGAGGTGAAGAAACTTATCCAGGTGGTAAGCTTTGTTTACCTTCTGAGTTACACATACATACATCAAGGTGTTTACATATTATTACATCAACACTTGAATGGTTCAAAGCTATGACCTCAAATTAATCTGATTCCTTCCCTAATTTTCTATATAGTACTCAATTGATTAGGATGTCTTTTGCTATTAATAAAGGATCAGGATCAAAAAAGAAATTTGTGGAGAAAATGGTTTCATGTACACTTTCTTTTAACAGTTTCTCATCAAAAGCAGTCAGGATAGGAACTAAAGCAGGACAGCACTCGGGGATAGGAGATTATTCAGAACTCATGATAAAGTATGCTTTACTGCTTTCTTATAGAACCCAGGGCCACCAGTCCCCATCAGTCAATAATTCAAAAACACCCTACAAACAAAGAAACAAAAAACAAAAAACCCAACAATAACTACAATAACAACAACAACAACAGCAACAACAACAACAAAACCCTACAAGCTTGCCTACATCCTGGTCTACTGGAAGCAATTTCTCAGTTGAATTTCCTGCCTCCCAGATACCTTTAGATTAAGTCAAACTGACATAAACCTAGACAGAATAAATACTATCACACTAGAGTTTTGCAAACCAAAAACTTAGAGTTACTCTTGATTCCAGTTAGCCTTGATTCCTCTGGTGTTACTTCTAAATCCAATGCATCTCTAACTCGTGCTTATTTAAATCTTTACTATCTTTCAAAATTAGCCTTCTACAATTGACCAAATGTAAATCATTCAAACTATCATCAGCTTTTCTTGGGAATAAATAAACTAGTGATCACCTGAAAGAATCTTCAGCCATTCATAACTGCCTAATTATCAACAAAATAGGTAAACTATTACAGCACAAGACCAAAGTGAGTCATACCAATAAGTGATGTTCAATGAAAGAACTCATTTGAAAAATACATATTGTATTATGCCATTTATATAAGTAATAGAACAAACAAATTAACCTAGGGTGATATGAATCAAATTACTTCTTACTTTTGGGAGCTGGAGATTGACAGCATAAAGGAATTTGTTATCGGTATGAAAATGTTCTAGGATATGATGCACATTCATTAGACTCTAGAGAGTAGGAATCCTAACATGAACATTTTTTTCTATTACATTAGACTTTCTCCTAATTAAATGGTATTAAGATAAGCCAAAATTTTAAGCATAGATTACTATTTCCCCTCCTCTTCAACTTACATTTATTTGTTCTTCCAATATGCTTGTCTTTCTATGATTTTTTTCAATTTCTTAAAATATTCTTGTGTTCCATGGCTTTATATATGTGCATATCCTTTTATCTCTATCTGCAAGCTCCCTCTCCAACATACTCATCATGTTCTACCAAGTTTCAACATCAATATCTCTTCTTGAGGAAAGCCTTCATGGACTACTCTTGTAGTACAATACTTTGTACTATGTGTTTTCAAATACTCCTGTACTTAATTCAAGTGAGTTGGTGTACATCCTTAATCAAAGCATTTGAGAGACAGACACAGGTGAATGCTTGTGAGTTTGAGGCTAGCCTGGTCTACATAATGAGTTCCAGGACAGCCAGGACTATGTAGAGACTTCTCCAAAAAATATAATAGTAAAATGATAATAAAATATTGCTCTCTCCATATCCACAGCATTCTTAGAGTTCTTTGCATAAATATTAATTTTTAAAATATTCTTTCTCAGTCTCCAGTCAGTGACCTACATCTCAACAGAGTACATGCCTATTTTGTTTAGGATTTTATCTCCAGAGTTTCAGATTGGGCCTTATACCTGCGGGACACTCTGCATTTGCAGATTATGTAGATTATGTAGATTATGTAATTATGTAGATTACTGATTTTGAAATATGAGTTAATAATCTCTAGTATATGCAATAGAATGAAGGAGCCTAATATTAAAATGGAATAATAGTGATAGTAAAGTACACTATGAAAATTATTCACAGAAAATAGAGAGCTGCAATTGGTATTCTACTGTTGTGAGTTTGGTGTGACACAAAGAAGAAAGGAGCAGAAATTCAGTGTCGTTGGATTATGGAATGGATCTGTGATTCTCACGTTTGATGAAGCAGCAGCAGTATTACAGAGGAGAGAAACTATGTCTCAAACACATAGATACTGAGGAAACCCAGGCTGCCACTTAGAAAATTGTAGAAGTCATAGAAAAGCCTATTTTTTTGTCATTAGTTCAGGAACATTCCAGTCATTAAAACCTGTTTATCTGATGGTTTCTTCATCAGAATTAGAAACTATTTAAGCATTGTCAAGATCACCACTTATTAATGTTATTACAGAACTTCCTGGTTTGAATGGACAGCAGTCGTTCTTCTCTTCTATATCTAAAGTTCCATGAATCTACTGTGAATCCCAAAGCATTACAAATAATGTTTTCCTAATATCTCATTGATAGACTTGATTTATTTTCCTCCATCTCTTTCCACTGTTCTATCTTTCATAAAACATGGCTTTCTTCAACTTTAACCAATATATCTTTATCCTTTCTTTCTGCCACACATAAATGTGAATATCCTTCAAGGGTCCATTCCTTGACTTTCTACTTTTAGGACTTTTGTTCTTTTAAAAGATATCTGACCCATATCTTATGATATCTTTCATTTTTTCTTTGGATGACACTTAGATCACTATCGCCAGGTCAAACAACTCTTTTGATCTTCAGTCTAATATTTGATGTTGAGGATTGCATAATTCAAATACTACACAGCTTTTCTTCTAAATTTGTTTTTTCCCATTGAACTGTAACATGATTTTTTTAGACCACAGATCCAACGGTATTTTCTGTTGCTGTGAGGAAGACCCTGATGCTTTATCTTTCAGACACTGATTCTCTAGCAAAGAACATGAAAACAAAACCTAGCATACAATAAATAACCTAAAGAGACACAAAGAAAATGAATTTGACTTCTGAAGGACATCTCTTACATCTGTTGCAAATAGAACACTACATTGAACTAGATGCTATTCAAATCAGGTTTTAAGTAGTACAAAATATATGGCAAAAAATCCATGGCATAAAAGACAGGAATGTGATTTATGATAAAGGGAACAGTGATTACAAAGTTATAGTGGCACAAATGCACATACCCAAGTAACAGTAGTACTCTGACACAGTGAGAATAAAGCCTTTTTTTTTTTTTTTGTCTCAGCGAGACTTGAGACTGTTTAAGGTGAGAAATGTTTGGCTGTCATCAGAGGCCACCTGTTAACATGGGGTCCTAGATATATCCAAAAGCCACTTAGGGAGCTGTCAAATAGGAAGCATAGCAGCAGCTGCTGCATGTTACACGAGGGAAAGAACATGTTCCAATTTATTGCATTGGCTGTGCCAGTCCCGGTGTAGAGGGCAATTGAATAATCTACTGCTGTGTGGTACTCTAGTCGTCTGGAGGATCTTTTTGACAGCTATCCTACCCATCAGTGAATGGCTTGTATTGTTTGGATATAAAATTGATAATTTTCAATGCTCCTTTTGCTATTTCCAGCTTTTTTATTCCATATTTTTTCTTCATTAACAAAAGGGTGAAGGTAATGCTGATATTTACATTGCTATCTATAATTTACTGGAGAAATGGCTTAGCAGTTAAGATCACTTTCTACTCTTGCAGAAGAATTCAGCTTGTTCTCCAGTACCTGCACAGAAACACATAACACTCTATAATTCTCCTTGTGTGGGTTTTTATGTCCCCCTTTGACATCCAGGCACAAAAGTGGTGCACAAACATGCACATAGGCAAAGCATTGATACACACAAGAAGAAGAAGAAAAAGAAGAAGAAGAAGAAGAAGAAGAAGAAGAAGAAGAAGAAGAAGAAGAAGAAGAAGAAGAAGAAGAAGAACAAGAACAAGAACAAGAACAAGAACAAGAACAAGAACAAGAACAAGAACAAGAACAAGAAGAACAACAAGAAGAA
>JADRCC010188175.1:4183-16469 GCA_019843855.1 Hylomyscus alleni
TCTCTCTCTCTCTCTCTCTCTCTCTCTCTCTCTCTCTCTCTTTCTTTCTTTTTTTGGCAGGGGAAGGGGTGTTATCCAAGCTGATATATCTTTTCCATCTTGCTACTCTCTTATGTTCTTCTTTCTCTCTGAAGATTTGAAGATTTTTCTGTCTATATTCTGCTTGCTTGCTATTTAAGAGATCTCTCTGTCCATGTCCTGCTTGCTTGCTAGTGTCCATGTGTGTGTGTATGTTTATCTCTCTGTGTAAGCTTGTCTCTATCAGTTCTCCAAGCAGTTCTTTATATCTTAAAACAATTCTCTGCATAGTTCATCTCCTGCAGAATACAGGTCCAGCCTTCTATTTTACATATCAATTTAGTCAATTCTTTTTTAATAATTATTTTATTTCTTTATGTTTCAATTGTTATACCTCTTCCAAGTCTCATCTCTGCAAACCCCCCACTGCATCCCCCTTTCCCTTAGACTCTAAGAGGGTGCTCCCCATCCACTCATCTACTTGTGCTCACCCCTCCAGCATCCCCCTGCGCTAGGGCAACAAGCTTCAACAGGACCAAGCTTCACCCTTCCTATTGATGCCAGATAAGGAAGTCCTCTTCTACATATATACAAGAGCCATGGATCCACCAATGTATACTCTTTGGTTGGTGGTTTATCCCTGGGAGCTCTGGGAGATCTGGCTGGTTGATACTGTTGTTCCCCCTATGGGGTTGCAATCCCCTTCAGCATCTTCAGGCCTTCCCCTAACTCTTCCATTGGGGTCCCCAGTCTCATTCCAATGGTTGGCTGTGAGTATCACCTCTGCTTTAGTCAGGTGATGGCAGAACGTTTCAGAGGACAGCTATACCAGGATTCTTTCTGCAAGCACTTTTTGGCATCAGCAATAATGTAGTGTTTTGGTGGCTACTGATGGCCAGTATATGCTCCCTTTTTTTGTCCTTGTGTTTCATTTAGATAGGAAAAATTCTGGGTTAAAAATTTTGAGATGGGTGGGTGGCCCCATCCCTCCACTGAAGGGCCATGTCTATCTACTGGGCGTGGTCTCTCCAGGTTCTATCTCCCTGCTGTTGAGTATTTGAACTAATGTCATCCCCATTATGTCCTGGGAGCCTCTTCCATAGCTGGCATTTGGGACTTTCTAATGGTCACCCCCTCCCATTCCCCACACCCCACTGCTACTTACTTCTTTTCATTCTCCTGGCCCTCTGGATTTCTCTTCTGTCTCTTCCCATACCTGATTCTGCCCCAATTTTCCCCCTCCTTCCCCCCTCTCCCACTGAAGTCCCTCCTTCCCTTGGAGTCCCATGATTATTTTGTTCCCCTATCTAAATGGGATTGAAGCCTCCACACTTAGGCATTCCTTCTTGTTAAGCTTCATATAGTCTGTGAGTAGTATCATGGGTATTCTGAGCTTTTGGGTTAATATCCACTTATCAGTAAGTACATACCATGTATGTTCTTTTGTGCCTGAATTACCTCACTCAAGATGATATTTTCTAGTTCCATCCACTTGCCTGTGAATTTCATGAAGTCATCGATTTTAAAAGCTGAGTAGTATTCCATTGTTTAAATGTACCACATTTTCTGTAACCATTCTTCTGTTGAGGGACATCTGGGTTATTTCCAGCTTCAGGCTATTTTAAATAAGGCAGCTAAGAAAACAGTGGAGTACCTGTCCTTGTTATATGTTGGTGCATCATGTGGGTATTTATCCAGCAATGGTATAGCTGGATCTTCAGGTAGAACTATTTTCAATTTTCTAAGGAACCACCAGACTGATTTCCATAGTGGTTGTACTAGCCTGCTATCCCACCAGCAATGGAGGAATAATTCCTCTTTCTCCACATCCTCTCCAGCATCTACTGTCTCCTGAGTTTTTGATTGTACCCACTTTGATTGGTGTAAGGTGGAATTCAGGGTCATTTTTATTTGCATTTCCCCTGATGACTAAGGATTTTGAATGTTTCTTTAGGTGCTTTATGGCCATTTGTTATTTCTCAGTTGAAAATTCTGTTTAGCTATGTAACCCATCTTTAATAGGGTTATTTGGTTTTCTAGAGTCTAACTTCTTCAATTCTTTGTATATTTTGAATATTAGCCTTCTATCAGATTTTGGTGGGTAGAGTTCTTTCCCAACCTGTAGGTTGCTATTTTGTCCTATTAACAGTGTCCTTTGCCTTCTAGACTCTTTTCAGTTTCATGAGGCCCCATTTGTCAATTGTTGATCTTAGAGACTGAGCCATTGTTGTTCTGTTTAGGAAATTTTCCCCTGTGCTGATATCTTTGAGGCTCTTTCCCACTTTTCTTATATTAGATTCAGCATATTTTGTTTTATGTTGTGGTCCTTGATCCACTTGGACTTGAGCTTTGTACAAGGAGATAAAAATATACCAATTTTTATTCCTGTACATGCAGACTATCAGTTTGACCAGCACCATTTGTTGAAAATGCATTTTTTATTTGACTGTACCATTTTGTCTTTTTTTTGTCAAAGATCAAGGTACTATAGGTGTGTAGGCTTATTTCTGGGTCTTCAGTTATATTTCATACCTGTCTGTCTCTGTACCAATACCATACAGTTTTTTATCACAATTGTTCCGTAGTGCAGCTTGAAGTCAGGGATTGTGATTTTCCCCAGAAGTTTTTATAGTTGAGAATTGTTTTTGCTATGCTAGATTTTGGTTACTCCAACTAAAGTTGAGAATTGCTCTCTCTGTGAAGAATTGAGTTGGAATTTTACTAGTTATTGCAACTAGTTATTGTAACTAGAAATTTACTAGTTACTTTTGGTAAGATGAACATTTTTACTATGTTAATCCTACTGATTCATGAACATGAGAGATCTTTCCATTTTCTGAAGTCTTCAATTTTTTTCTTCAGAGATTTGAAGTTCTTGTCATATAGATTTTTAAATTGCTTGGTTAGAGTCACACCAAGATATTTCATATTATTTATGACTATTGTGAAGGGTGTTTCCCTAATTTCTTTCTCAGCCTATTCATTATTTGTGTAAAGGAAAGCTAGTGATTTATTTGAGGTAATTTTATATCAAGCAACTTTGCTGAAGTTGTTTAGCATGTGTAGGAGTTCTCTGGAAGAGTTTCTGGGGTCACTTATGTATACTATCATATCATCTGCAAATAATGATACCTTGATTTCTTCCTTTCCAATTCCTACCACTTTAACCTTCTTTTGTTGTGTAATTGCTCTAGCTAGAACTTTGAGTACTATATTGCACAAATAGGGAGAGAGTGGGCAGCCTTGTCTTCTCCCTGATTTTAGTGGAATTGTTTAAAGTCTCTCTCCATTTAATGTGATATTGGCTGTTGATTTATTGTATATTGCTTTTATTATGTTTATGTATGTGCCTTGAATTCATGAGCTTTCTAAGACTTTTAACACAAAGGGGTATTGTGTTTTGTCAAAGGCTTTTTCAGCAACTAATGAGATGATCATGTGAATTTTTTCTTTGAATTTGTTTATATAATGGATTACTTTGATGTATTTTTATATATTGAACCATCCCTGCCGCCCTGGTATGAAGCCTACTTGATGGTAGTAGTTTGGTCTTCTTTAAAGATATGATAGAATTCTGCACAAAAATCACCTGACCCTAGGATTTTTGTTTGTTTGTTTGTTTTTCAGACAAGTTTTCTCTGTATATAACCCTGTCTGTCCTGGAACTCATTCTGTAGACCAGACTGGCCTCGAACTCAGAAATCTGCCTGCCTCTGCCTCCCAAGTGCTCGGATTAAAGGTATGCACCACAATTTCCTGGCAGGTTGGGGGACTTTTAATGACTGCTTTTATTTCCTTAGGGGTTATGGGACTGTTTAGATAATTATCTAGTCCTGATTTAACTTTCGTACCTGGCATCTTTCTAGAAAATTATCCACTTCATCTAGATTTTCCAGTTTTGTTAGATCTAGGTTATTGTAGTAGGATCTGATTTTTTTTAATTTCCTCATTTTCTATTGTTATGTCTCCCTTTTCATTTCTGATTTTGTTAATTTGAATATTGTCTCTGTGCCCTCTAGTTAGTTTGGATAAAGCTTTATCTATATTGTTGATTTTCTCAAATAACTAGCCTTTAGATTTGTTGATTCTTTTGTATAGATCTCTTTGTTTCTAATTGGTTGATTTGAGCCATTGGTTTGATTATTTCCTGCTGTCTTTCCTCTTGGGAAAGTTTGTTTCTTTTTGGTCTAGAGCTTTCATATGTGCTGTTAATGTGCTAGTGTAGACTTTCTCCAATTTCTTTATGAAGGCAATCATTGCTATGAATTTTCCTCTTAGCACTGCTTTCATTGTGCCCCATAAGTGTGTGTATGATATGCCTTCATTTTCATTAAATTCTAGAAAGTCTTTAATTTCTTTCTTTATTACTTCCTTGACCAAGTTTTCATTTAGTAGAGAGTTATTTAGTTTTCATGAGTATGTGGGCTTTCTGTTGTTTTTATTATTATTGAAGACCAGCCTTAGTCTGTGGTGATCTGATAGAATGCATGGGATTATTTCAACATCTTGTATCTATTGAGGCTTGTTTTGTGTCTAATTATATAGTCAATTTTAGAGAAATGTTCTGTAGATATCTGTTAAATCCATTTGGTTCATATCCTCCATTAGTTTCACTGTGTCTCTGTTTAGTTTCTGTTTGAACGATCTGTCCATTTGTGAGTGGGGTGTTGAAATATACCACTATTATTGTATGAGTTTCAATGTGTGCTTTGAGCTTTAGTAACATTTCTTCTACAAATGTGGGTATCCTTGCACTTAGGGCAGAGATGTTCAGAAGTAAGAGTTCATCTTGGTAGATTTTTCCATTGTTGAATATGAAGTTTCCTTCCCCATCTCTTTTTGGCAACTTTTGGTTGAAACTCTATTTTATTTGATATAAGAATTGCTACTTCAGCTTGTTTCTTGGTACCATTTGCTTGAAAAAAAAAGTTTCTACCCTTTTAGTCTGAGATAATTTCTGTCTTTGTCACAGAGGTGTGTTTCATATGCAGTCAAATGCTGGATCCTGCTTACCTATCCAGTATCTTAGGCTATGTGTTTTTATTGGGGGTCAGTCAATTGATGTTGAGAGATATTAAAGACCAATGATTGTTGGTTCCTGCTATTTTTGTTGTTAGAGGTAGTTTTATGTTTGTGTGGTTCTCTTCTTTTGTCTTTTTGTGAGATGATTAATATTTTGGTTTTCCTTAGGTGTAGTTTCCATCCTTGTGTTTGATTTTTTTCTCCTATTATCTCTGTAGGGCTGGATTAGTAGAAAGACTATTTAAATTTGGTTTTATCATGGAATATCTTCATTTCTCCATCTATGGTGATTGAGAGTTTTGTTGGGTGTAGTAGGCTTGGCTGGCATTTGTGTTCTCTTAGGGTTTGCATGACACTTGTCCAAGATTTTCTGTCTTTTAGTGTCTCTGGTGAGAAGTCTGGTGTAATTCTGATAGGCCTGCCTTTATATGTTACTTGGTCTTTTCCCCTTACTCCTTTTAATATTCTTTCTTCATTCTGTGCATTTGGTGTTTTAATTATTATGTGATGAGAGGAATTTCTTTTCTAGTCCAATGTATTTGGTTTCTGTAGGCTTCTTTTATGTTTATGGTCATCTCTTTCTTTAGGTTTGGGAAGTTTTCTTCTATGATTTTGTTGAAGATATTTTCTGGCCATTTGAGTCGTCATTCTCTTCTATCCCTATTATCCTTAGATTTGCTCTTTTCATTGTGTCTTGAATTTCCTGGATGTTTTAGGTTAGGAGCTTTTTGCACTTTGTATTTTCTTTGGCTGTTGTGTCAATATCTTCTATCGTGTCTTCTCTGCCTCAGATTCTCTCTTCTACCTCTTGTATTATATTGATGATACTTGCATCTGTTATTCCTGATCTATTTTCTAGGTTTGCCATCTCCAGGGTTGTCTCCCTTTGTGATTTCTTTATTGTAACTATTTCCATTTTTACATCCTAGGTGGTTTTGTTCAATTCCTTCACCTGTTTGATTGTGTTTTCCTGTATTTCTTTAAGGAATTTATGTGTTTCCTGGGCTTCTACCTGTTTTACCTGTGTTCTCCTGTATTTCTCTAAGGGAGTTATTTATGTTCCTCTTAAGATCCTCTATCATCTTTTTGAGATGGGATTTTAGGACAGAATCCTGCTTTTTCAGTTATGTTAGGGTATCCTGGGCTTCCTGTGGTGGGAGAACTGGGTTCTGATGGTACCAAGTGGCACTTGTTTCTTGTTGCTTATGTTCTTGTGCTTTGCCTCTCATTATTTGGTTATCTCTGGTTTTAACTGGTCTTGCTGTCTCTGGAGCCTTTGCCTCATGTGAGCCTGGTTTTGACAGACTTCCTTGGAGTCAAGCAGTCTCTGGTTGTTGGGGGGAGTCTAGAGGACTGTCTCTGCCCTGGGCAGAGTATTGTGGCCAGAAATTGCAGTGGGTGGGAGTGTTTTACCATTGAACCTGGTTATGGCGGACCTTCTGGTAGTCAAACTGTCTCTGATTGTGGGCATTCGGGTTGGGGGTGCTGGAACACCTGATCAGCACTGGAATGCAGTTGTGAACTAGAAGGATGATGTATCTCTGGCAGTATGGATAGGTGCTGCATCCACTGGGCCCTGTGTGGTCCCAGATAGGCCAGATATTGGAATAAGGGCTCACCTGCGAGCATGGTTAAGATGGACCTCCTGGGAGTCTAGCTGCCTCTGAGTGTGGGCATTGGGGGGGTGAGTATGGCAACATTCAGTAAGGAAAACTTTTCATTAGGGCTAGTGTCCAGTTTCAGAGGTTTAGTCCATTATCTTCATGGTGGGAAGCATGACAGTACACAGAGAGCCATAGTGGCAGAGAAGGAGGTTAAATTTCTATATCTGGATTGGCTGGCAGCAGGAAGGAACAGTGACAGTGTGCCTGGCTTGAGAACTTGAAACCTCAAAGCCCAACCCCTAGTGGCATATTTCCTCCAGGAAGGTCACCCCAAATTCAACAAAGCCACACCTAATAGTACTACTCCCTATAAGCATATGGAGACCATTTTTAGCCAAACCACCATATTCCTGTCCCCATAGGCTTGCAGCCATATTATAGTACAAAATGCATTTAGTCCAACATCAAAAGTCCCCAAAGTATATAACAGTTTCAATCATGTTTACAAATCCAAAATCTCTTCTGAGATTTATGCAGTCTCTTAACTCTAATACCCTCTAAAATCAAAATCAAAATCAGAAAGTATATCATATACTCACAGGATATATACCATTCACAAAAGGAAGAAAAGGAGCATAGTGAGGAAATAGTGGACCAAAGTAAGAATGAAAACCAGCAGGGCAAACTCCAAACTGCATCTCCATGTCTGACATCAAAGTGTTCTTCAGATCTCCAATTCCCTTTAGCTTTGCTGTCTGCAACACACTCCTCTCTATTGTTTTGGTTCCACTCCATTAGCAACTTTGCTCAGCAGGTATACCATGATTCTGGTATCTCTAACATCTGGTGGTATCCAAAGCAATCCAGAATTCACCTTCATAGTTTCACACAATGCCCTGTACCTCGATGGATGGACCTCATGACATATGCCTGGACTTAGGACCTTTCCTTAAGTTGTGGAGGGAGATTCCATAACTTCTTTATAATTTCCTTGACTTTAAAGCCAGAGCTACATGAACAAACCTGTCAAATTCTGTTGCTTTCTATGGCTGGAACATGGTTCTTCTTTTCAAATACATTTTCACCACCTTCCTGTTTTTGAGGGTCTTCTTAATTGCCTAAGCTTTGATGTCCTGGAACTTGCTTTTGTATACCAGGCTGGTCTTGAACTCCAATGTGCTAGCCTCTGCCTCAAGAAAGTTGCGATTAACAGCTTGTACCCATACCCAGCCTGAAGCTTTTCTTTAATTCCCTTTCACAAGTTGGAACCATAGCTAGGTGGGGTCTTGCCCTGAGATCACAACTTCATTTATTACATTTAACATCAGGCTTTTCTTTAACCTTTTTATCATCTTGAACACAAGATTAAGTCGCATTCCACTTCCTGATGTCCCTTTTTTCCTCAAACTCTACACTTCGTTTTTTTTTCCCTGCTCAGCTTGCTCTGTCTCATTATAGATCTGCATAAGAGTGAACACTAATAACCACATGACAGAATCAATACTAGGCTGTTTTGACATTTCCTCTGCAAATGCAATTAGTCCAAAACTCTTCAATTTAGCTTCAGGCAGACTTTTTGTACAAGAGCAAAAAGCAGCTACATTCTTTGTCAAAATATCACTGTCACTGTGGTAAAGTAGACTTCATCAATCATCTTTGCTTGCAGCTGCTCACAGAAATCCTGTGGAGTAGAACATTTGTTTTCTCAACACTGGCTTTTCGGTTTGGGTAGTTTTGGTGGTTTGTGTGTTGGAAGGCTTTGGTCATGAGTTTGGTATTTGGGGCTACTTTTCAGTAAGATCCAACCTGGAGCTTTAAATATGCTAGGCAAATGCTTTGCCACACAGAGTTATGTCTCAGCCCCTACCCAGATCTTCTTTTTTTGAAACTCTACATTGTATGGTAGATTATTGGTAAAATTGGTAGCTCAACAAGTGAACACTCTCTACCACCACCCCCTGCCATTAAGTCAGGATACTTTAGGAATCAAACACTTGAAAATGTTGTATTTATTTGATATTTTCTTTAAATTTCAAATAATATCCCATTTCCCAGTTTCCCCACCAAAAAAACCCTGTTCCCTCCCCCCCCACTGCTCACCAACCCACCCTCTCCCATTTCCTAGCCCTAGCATTCCCCTATACTAGGGCATAGAGCCTTCACAGGACCAAGGGCCTCTCCTCCCATTGATGACCAACTAGGCTATCCTCTGCTATACATATGCTGCTGGAGCCATGAGTCCCACCATGTATACTGCTTGGTTAATGGTTTCATGCCTGGGAGCTCTGAGGGTACTAGTTAGTCCATATTGTTGTTTCTCCTAAGAGGCTGTAAGTCCTTTCATCTCCTTGGGTCTTTTCTCTAACTCCTTCATTGGGGACCCTATGTTCAGTCCAATGGCTGGCTGTGAGTCTCTACTTCTGTATTTGTCAGGCACTGACAAAGCCTCTCAGAAGACAGCTATATCAGGATCCTGTCAGCCAGCACTTGCTGGCATTCACAATAGTGTCTGGATTTGGTGATTGAATATGAGAAGGATTCTCAGGTGTAGAAGTCTGTAGATAGTCCTTCCTTCAGTCTCTGCTCCATAGTTTGTCTCTGCAACTCCTTCTATGGGTATTTTGTTTCCCCTTCTAAGAAGGATTCAAGTATCCACACTTTGGTATTGCTTCTTCTTGAGTTTCTTGTGGTTTGTGGATTGTATCTTTCACAGAGTTGGAAAGAACAATTTGCAAATTCATCTGGAATAACAAAAAAACCTAGGATAGCGAAAACTATTCTCAACAATAAAAGAACTTCTGGTGGAATCACCATCCCTAACCTTAAGCTGTACTACAGAGCAATTGTGTTAAAAAACTGCATGGTATGGACACAATGACAGGCAGGTAGACCAATGGAATAGAATTGAAGACCCAGAAATGAACCCACACATGTCTGGTCACTTGATCTTTGACAAAGGAGCTAAAATCATCCAGTGGAAAAAAGACAGCATTTTCAACAAATTGTGTTGGCTCAACTGGTGGTTAGCATGTAGAAGAATGCAAATTGGTCCAATCCTATCTCCTTGTACAAAGCTCAAGTCCAAGTGGATCAAGGACCTCCACATAAAACCAGATATACTCAAACTAATAGAAAAGAAAGTGGAGAAGAGCCTCGAGTACATGGGCACAGGGGAAAATTTCCTGAACAGAACACCAATAGCTTATGCTCTAAGATCAAGAATTGACAAATGGGACCTCACAAATTGCAAAGCTTCTGTAAGGCAGAGGACACTGTCAGTAGGACAAAACACCAACCAACAGATTGGGAAAAGATCTTTACCAATCCTATATCTGATAGAGGGCTAATATCCAATATATACAAAGAACTCAAGAAGATAGACTCAGAGAACCAAATAACCCTATTAAAACATGGAGTATAGAACTAAACAAAGAATTCTCAACTGAGGAATACCGAATGGCTGAGAAGCATCTAAAAAAATGTTCAACATTCCTAGTCATCAGGGAAATGCAAATCAAAACAATCCTGAGATTCCACCTCACACTAGTCAAATGGCTAAGATCAAAAACTCAGATGACAGCAGATGCTGATGAGGTTGTAGTGAAAGAGGAACACTCCTTCATTGCTGGTGGAAATGCAAGCTGGTACAACCACTTTGGAAATCATTTTGGTAGTTCCTCAGAAAATTGGACATAGTACTACCTGAGGACCCAGGTATACCATTCCTGGGCATATACCCAGAAGATGCTCCAACATGTAATAAGGACAAATGCTCCACTATGTTTATAGTAGCCTTATTTATAATAGCCAGAAGCTGGAAAGAACCCAGATGTCCCTCAACAGAGGAATGGATATAGAAAATGTGGTACATCTACACAATAGAGTACTACTCAGCTATTAAAAACAATTAATTTATGAAATTCTTAGGGAAATGGATGGATCTGGAGAATATCATCCTGAGTGACATGACCCAATCACAAAAGAACACACATGGTATGTACTCACTGATAAGTGGATATCCAGCCCAGAAGCTCGGAATACCCAAGGAAAGGTTCCCCCAAAAAAGGTTGTTTTTATGCACATTATCAGGAAAGCTAAGTTAAATTAACAGCCTGAGAGCCCTGTCTTGCTTCCTCTCTTGTCAACATAACTTTTGCATTAGTAAAATGTTTCATTTCTTCTTAAAAATTTATTATTGCATATATGTGTTTGTACCATGGGATGGATTTACATATGAGTTACTGCAGTATTTGTTTAGAAGTCAGAAGGAAAAAAGAAATCAGAAGATAACTTTGTGTAGTCAGTGCACATGTTCCATTTTTTCATGGATTCCAGAGATTGAACTCAGGTTGTCAGTCTTCTCAGCCAATGATTTTATCAATGGAATCATTTCAAAGGTCTCTTCTTTCTTCTTTGAGACATGGTCTCAAGTATCCAAGCTGGGCCTATAACATATTTTGTAGCCAAAAATGACCTTAAACTCCTAATTTTCCAGACCCCACTTCCAGAATGCTGGAACCAAATGTGTACATCACCATTCCTAGCTTGACTAAATTTCTTTAAACTGCTCAGAGTTTTTAATGCTTATATCACAAACCAAGTCATATGGCAAAAAATGTAATGAAAAGAATTTCAGAAAAATTAGAATCCTAATTCGATAAGCATAAAAAGCTAAAATAAAAACACAGCATGTTTTCAAAATACTCTACCCTGAAGTCTTTAGGCAAGATGGTTTTTTCCCTCTGAGATTACCTACTTAAAAGTCCAACAGGTTTTTGTTCCTTACAAATTTGTTAATGCTGAGAGTTTAATCTCATCTCATGAATCACTGATGTTTTTTAATGGGACATAAATCAATGAATCCTGACAATGCTTTCACTTGAAATAAGCCAATGTTAGCAAAACAACACTGGTAGATTTGCTTAACAGAGAGTTGTCACAAAATTTCAATCTGTGCACAAATGCAATATTTGTGTAACACAATAAAGCAAAATAAAAAGAGTTAGATCTCTACTAGATGTGGACTTGATTAGTAGGCTACTGCAAAAGGCCCAAGGAAAATGTTCATGTCCATTTCTTAGTTTCTGAGTTAAAAGGCCTTGCGCAAACTACACAGCTATACTATTATATTTTTATAATGAGATGTTAGTATAAAAACATACAGTTGCTACAACAAAGAAACAAAAATTGTGTGGCATGGCACAAAATTTCTAAGTATTCTTAACAATGGAGTATAAAACAGATATAAAATCAAGTAACAGGTTTAGATATAATATAAATATCATGAATTTTTATGAAGTAATTTATTTATTCTGTTATAAACTTAAATATTATATGCAGAACACAGTGGAGAGAAATTTCTACTCAGAAATAATAGAAAATGTAAATGTCTTTATACAAGGACCAGTATAACTTGTATGAAACAAATTAAGTGGTCCTGTAGTTAGAGAGATAGTATGAAATGAGGCTTGTGTGACTAGAAGAATACTGAAGGACATGGTTTTAATGCAAGAGTTATAAGCTTCCTTTGAGATATTTAAGCAAGGAAATCATATAATCTAATTTGTTTTATAACCAAATTTTATTATTTGGCAGAGAGTGGAACATCGAGTGTTACAGTAATTTTCATGAGTAAAATACCT
>JADRCC010188187.1:529-13419 GCA_019843855.1 Hylomyscus alleni
GTTTTCAAAAAAAATTAAAAAGAAACCTCCACAGACCCCCATACTATGAGCAACAAGATTTTAGAGAGCACTGTTGTTAAATATTGGGCTGATTCAAGGTGAATGTAATGTCAAGGGTTCCTAGTTCTGTTTCAAAACTATAATGATATTACTTCAGAAGACACTCAGGATGTATTTTTTAAAATACAGAAACTAGGGGGCTGGAGAGATGCTCCAGCGGTTTAGAGCACTGGCTGGTCCTGAGTTCAATTCCCAGCAAGCACATGGTGGCTCACAACCATCTGTAATGAGAACTGATACCCTCTTCTGGCACACAGGTATACATGTAGCCAGAGCATTCAAATACATAAAATAAATAAATCTCGTCTTAAAACTTAAAAAAAACATGAACTAAAACAAACAACAACAACAACAATAACAACAAAAACAGGTGGTAGTGGTACACATTTTCAATCCCAGCACTTGGGAGGCAGACACAGGCAGATCTCTGTGAGCTTCAGGATAGCCTGATCTATAGAGTGAGTGCCAGGACAGCTACAGCTACAGAGAGATAGATACCCTGTCTTGAAAAACCAAAAGGAAAAAAGAAAAGAAAGAAAAAACAAAAAACAAAAAACCAGAAACTAGCCTAGTGCTTCTTGTCTTTAATTCTAACACACAGCAGGCAGAGAGGCAGGTGGATCTCTAAGTTTGCAGCCAGCCAATCTACAGAGTGAGTTCCAGAACAGCCAAGGATACATAGTGAGACCCTGTCTCAAAAAAAGACAAAACAGGGCTGGAGAGATGGCTCAGCGGTTAAGAGCACTGACTGCTCTAATGAAGGTCCTGAGTTCAAATTCCAGCAACCTTATGGTGGCTCACAACCATCCATAATGAGATATGATGACCTCTGTTGTGTCTGAAGACAGCTACAGTGTACTTACATATAATAAATAAATCTTTAAAAAAAAAGAAAACAAAACAAAAGATAAAATAAATTTTAAAATTTCAAGCCTAACAAAAACCAAGAACTAGAAAGAAACAAAGAGGAAATTCCTGGTTCTAAGTAAGATGCTTAGTGCATGGGAACACTGAAGTGGAAACCTTATTGATTCTTTGGAAAGTCAGTTATGTTGGAAGGTGTTTTGGTGAGGCAAACACATGAAGGAGTGTTTCGTTAAAGTGGACACAGGTGAAGTACTTGTGAAGAAATGCTGTGCTGAAGCAGACACAGGAGAGAGAATGTTCTGCTAAAGCCAGCACATAAAAGGACAGATGATGAAGGATTCTTTGCTAATAACACACATGTATTGGTCTGCCTTCCATTGCATAGTTGAGCTGCATTTATTGGGACTCCATAGAGAGAAACACACCAAAAAAACCTCTGGTGGTGTGCTGCAGTTTCTTGCCACTTCCACAGACTCAAGCTGATTGACAGAGTGATGTCAGCTGAGATAGACGCATGTTCAAGACCCGTGGAGGACACGGGATGTTTGGAGAGAGTATAAATAGGGCTCCACAGACAGTGACAGAGGCTGAGCTAGGCTTGCTTATAGAGCTAGCTGTGCAACACTTATGGGTCTCGAGTCTTCACTGATCTTCTCTTCCTGAGAGAGGCACAGCCTAGAACTTCTGGTGTCCTTCCCCCCAGGTCCCCCCGCTGACGCATGCTGAGGTTGAGGCTAAGGCCTGGCTGTCTCTGCTAGGTCATGCCACTGATTCTGATTCCTGTTTGCAATGCTGACACTACTGAACTGGACTGCTGGTGTGTCTGTGAAGTGTTTGCGAGTGGATCGAGCTGCTGCCTGCTGACCTGTGAACTGAATGGCTGATTTCACGACAACACAGATGGGAGTTGCTCCAAAAAAACCTTTCTAAACAGGTCCACTTTCCTCGTATCCTTTCTTTTCCACTCCCTCTGGTGGGTGGTAGACTAAAAGGGAGGTCAAGGTGTTTAAGAGTCATCATTAAAAGTAGGTTTTGAAAAACAAATTAAAGACCATTGAGACCAGGACCCAACAGATAATGAAGTCTAGAACTTCAGACACATGAGGAAAACTCCAATGGAGTAATGAGGAACCGGCTCTCTGATTCACAGTAGGGAAGCTGAAACACTGAGCTAATGTTCCACCCATTAAGTTGACATTTAACAAGCTGAAAGATTCCTGTTCTCTAGCTGGATGAAGACTTCACCCCGGTGACAAAGAAAAAAACAGAAATGTTTACAAAGCAGCCACCAAGAATATATTTCATGTGAGCTTCTGGTCCCAAATCATAATGTTCCCCTGAGCCACTGAATTTTGTCCTAGGCATAGTGATGTCCAGGGATGTCCTGGAATGAAGCAAATCACATAACTATTGTTTCAGTATATTTGATCATGCTGTTAACCCTAAGATTGTGTCATTTACTCAAAACAACAACAACAACAACAAAACAAAAAACCAACCTTGTGGTAAAGCTCAGACCTAGTATACATCTTTTATCAAAGAGCTTTCTATGTATTGCAAACAAGTATTGGTAGTATGGCTCAGTCCTAGCATGCCCTTTTAATTCAAGAGCTAAATAAAGCCAATGTTAGGGTAAGAGGTGGAACAAGCAACCAAGCTGACAGGGTGTTATGGTTTGTATATGCTCAGCCCAGGGAGTGGCACTATTAGGAGGTATGGTCTTGTTGGAGTAGGTGTATTACTGTGGGCTTGAGCTTAAGACCCTCACCCTAGCTGCCTGGAAGTCAGTCTTCCACTAGCAGCCTTCAGATGAAGATGTAGAACTCTCAGCTCCTCCTGCACCATGCCTATCTAGATACTGCCCTGCTCCCACCTTGATGACAGACTGAACCTCTGAACCTGTAAGCCAGCCCAACTAAATGCCAACCCAATTAAATGCTGTCCTTTATAAAACTTGCCTTGGTCATGGTGTCTGTTCATAGCAGTAAAACTCTAAGACAGAAGTTGGTACCAGGGACTGGGGTATTGCTGTGATAGGCCTGACCATGCTTTTGTTTGGAAGAATGTGGATTTGGGGACTTTGGATTTGGAAAGCAGTGGGATGCTTTAAATGGGTCTTAATGGACAATCATAGTAGGAATATGGAAGACTGCTACTGAGAGTGATTTGAACTGTGCCCTTGTCTGAAGAGCCTACCTGAGGCTAAGGTGAAAAAACTCAGATTAAGTGTAATGACAAAGGAAATCTCAGAAACCCCCATCATAGACTTTGTTCTCTGGATAAGTCTTATGAAGATCATTTTAAACAAGCGTAGCAAGATGAGAAAGGAAAAATTTAAAATATATGGTATTAAAGGCACACCAGCAAGTGAAATGGAGCTGAATCCTGTGTTCTAGGTGTTAGCAGATTAAGGGGATAGGACTTTGGGGCAAGATCCTATCCAGCTAGTTTTAGGAGGTACATACTTTTAATCCCATGAGACAGACGTGAAGATCTCTGAGTTCAAAGTCTACAGAGGAAGTTCCAGGACAGCTAAACTTAGGCAGTGTAGGAGTTGGAAAACAGAAAGCTAGTGATAATGTAATAGAACAAGGGGTCAAGTTCCAGCCCCAGGAAGCAGCAGAACTCAGCAGCTTTGGTCATTTGGCTTCACAGAAGGAGACTCCTGAGATAGTTGATGCTGGTTAGCTGGAGCCAAGAAATTAGCAGTGATTAAGAAGAGACCAGCATCACTGAGGGGAAGATGAGATGCCAAAGCTTTTCAGTTCGGACTCCACTTTAGAGAACCTGACTTAAGTTTGGACTCGGGTTAGTGTGTGTCTGCTTCTGTCTGAGTCAGCTGGTGAGTGGACCCTCTTAGAGGGCAGCCATGCTAGACTCCTGTCCCAGCTATACCACTCCTAGGCATATACCCAAAAGATGCTCCACAACAAAAGAAAGACAGCAAACCCAATGTGTATAAGAATTTATATAAAAGAAACTAGGAAGCCAGGCAGTGATGGCACATGCCTTTAATCCCAGCACTTGGGAGGCAGAGGCAGGTGGATTTCTGAGTTCGAGGCCAGCCTGGTCTACAGAGTGAGATCCAGAACAGCCAGGGCTACACAGAGAAACCCTGTCTCGAAAAACCAAAAAAGAAAAAAGAAACTAGGAATGATAGAGCAATCTAGAAAAATATTTAAAACAAGTGCATTAAACATTAACAAACCAGAGGGCTGGAGAGATGGCTCAGCAGTTAAGAGCACTAGCTGCTCTTCTAGAGGTCCTGAATTCAATTCCCAGCAACCACATGGTGGCTCACAACCATGATCTAATGCCCTCTTCTGGCACATAGGTATACATGCAGATAGAGCACTCATAAATAAATAAATACATCTAAAAAATTAACAAACCAAAGCAGGTAGTTATGGTTTAAGGATAGGAGAAAAATTTGGAATGTTATAATTACTGATTTTTGTTTCATGTATGTCTTTGCATACATATATATCTGTGTACCATGAGCATGTATGGCGCCCACAGAGGTCAGAAGAGGGAGTTGGCTCCCATGGAACTGGAGTTACAGTTACAGTTATAGGGTGGATGTGAGCCACCCTACGGATGCTGGGAATTAAACCTGAGTCTTCTGCAAGAGGAGTAAGAGCTTTTAACCACGGAGTCATCTCTCCATCCCTAACTTGAAAAAAAAAAATTTAAAGTCACTGAGAGATTATTTTTAGATTCTACAAAAGAAACATCACTTTAGACATATCCAATAAGAGCCCCAAAAACTGTGTGTGGAGTTTTTTCTGGTTTTTTTTTTTCCTGTTTGTTTGATTTTTGGAGGGGGAAGGGATTAAGACACATCTTTCTTTATAGCCACGATTGTTTGGGACTTGCTATATAAACCAGGTTGGCCTCAAACCCACAGAGATCTGCCTGCTTCTGCCTCTGGAGTGCTGGGATTAAAGGCACATCACACCTGGTTAACAAGTGCAAATTTAGAAAAGGAATTTATTACACAGATGATGGATAAAATTAGATGGTACGACATCCCAGAAATTAAATACAGCAGGTAGCCGGGCAGTGGTGGCACATACCTTTAATCTCAGTCAGTACTTGGGAGGCAGAGGCAGGCAGATTTCTGAGTTCCAGGACAGCCAGGACTACACAGAGAAACCCTGTCTCGAAAAACCAAAAGTAAATAAATAAATAAATAAATACAGCAGGGAGCTGCTGCCACCCTTATGATCAAAGGAACAAATGAAGGAGGGTGTGTTGCTACAATCCAGTATTTAGAGATGTCTGATAAGAACTACAAGCAACTGCAGATTTGAAAATACCTTTTTCAAAAGTGTGTCTTGCCTGGCAGTGGTGGCACACGCCTTTAATCCCAGCACTTAGGAGGCAGAGGCAATAGTAAATATAAGTAAATAAGTAAATAAAAGTAAATAAGTTTAAAAAAATCTCAAAAGTGTGTCTCTGTATTAAAAGTGTGCACAGGCTTTATGCTATATGCCAAACAATATAACATAGCAAAAATTTACATAGCATTTATATTGCATTAAGTATTCTGAGTAATATAGAGATGGCTTAAAGTATGTGAGAGTATAAGAGTGTGTAGACTGTAGCTTGGTTGGTAACATGCTTGTCTAGCAAGCATAAAGCCCTGAGTCCAATCTCTAGCACTCCATAAACCAGGCATAATCATAAACATCTATAATGAGATCTGGTGCCCTCTTCTGGTTTGCAGGCATACGCTCAGGCAGAACATTGTATACATAATAAATAAATAAATCTTTAAAAGAGAGAGAGAATGAGAGTAAGGGAAAGAGAGAGATGGCTTAGGAAGTGTGGCCTTGTTGGATAGAATGTGATACTAGAGGTGAACTTTGACAGTGGACTTTGAGAATGTAAACACTTGAGCTAGCCAGGCATGGCGGTGCACGCCTTTAATCCCAGCACTCAGGAGGCAGAGGCAGATGGATCTCTGTGAGTTTGAGGCCAGCCTGGTCCACAAAGTGAATTCCAGAACAGCCAGGGAATATACTGAGAAACTCTGTCTCGAAAAATTAATAAATACGCCGGGCGGTGGTGGCGCACACCTTTAATCCCAGCACTTGGGAGGCAGAGGCAGGTGGATTTCTGAGTTCGAGGCCAGCCTGGTCTACAGAGTGAGTTCCAGGACAGCCAGGGCTATACAGAGAAACCTTCTCTCAAAAAAAAACAAAACAAAAAAATTAATAAATAAATAGATAATAAATACTTGAGCAATTTCTAATTCATATTCTGTTTCACGCTTCTGATTGAAGGTGTGAGCTGTAAACTTCTGCTCCACTCTACGTGCTGCTTCCTGCCAAGCTTCCCTGCAGTGACAGACTCTGCTCCCTGGAATCATACGCCTAAACAAATTCTTTTTTTTTTTTTAAAGGCGTATGCCACCACGCCCGGCGGTAACAAATTCTTTATAAGTAACTTTGGTAATGGTGTTTTATCACAGAAATAGAAAGCAAACACAGAGCTTAAGCATCCATGGATTTTGATATCCAAGGAAGCCCTGAAACCAATGCCCCATGGTTACTGAAAAACACAATAATGTCCTATGAAGTTTAGTACACATGGCTATTAGAGGTATATAGTTTGGAGAAGGGAGTAGAAATAGAATCCTGGGGGCTAGTGAGATGGCTCAGCGGGTAAGAGCACCAACTGTTCTTCTGAAGGTCCTGAGTTCAAATCCCAGCAACCACATGGTGGCTCACAACCACCTGTAATGAGATCTGACACCCTCTTCTGGTGCATCTGAAGACAGCTACAGTGTACTTATTTATAATAATAAACAAATCTTTGGTCTGGAATGAGCAGGTCGACTGGGGCTAGCAGAGGTCCTAAAAGTCAATTCCCAACAACCAGATGAAGGTTCACAGCTACCTGTACAGCTACAGTGTGTTCTCATATGCATAAAATAAATAAATCTTTAAAAAAAAAATAAAAAGAAATAGAATCCTGTAGGGTCCTTGAACTGTCTGAGAAGCACACAAAAATACCAGTTAACATTAGACTTTAGAAAATCAGAGATGAATATTGTAATCTCTATTACAGCTACAGACCAGCAAGCAGTCTTACTCTTGGGTACATACCTAAGAGAAATGTGTGAACATTTGCACCAAAAGAGAAATGCAAGAACACTCATAGCAGCTGCATTAGAGACAACCCCAGAGGTGAATAATTTGCAGTGTGCTCAAGAAATGGAAGAAAACCCAGCCAAAGCGCTCCAGAGCACCTCTGCAGCTGGTAAAACTGGACAGCCCCCCCTTCCAGCACTGCCTCGGGAATGAATAGACTTGGCTTCACTCCGTTTAGGATTAAAAGATTAAAAGTTCCAGAAGAATGAGTCACCCTCACATACTTTAGGCAACATGCTGGCACCTTGGCTCTGGTGCAGAGATTAGAGGAAGAATCTGCCAGATGGCGCCTTCAGGGGCCTCTTTGGTTTCTGTAGTGGGAGTTCTGCCAGATTCTGGATTTATCATTCCACTGAGACTGCACACACCCTGGGAACTGCCCAGAAGAAATCCTGCCTGTTAGGAAGGAAGGATGAATGAATGAATGAATGAATGAATGAATGAATGAATGAATGAATGAATGTTAAATGGTAACTCCTTTTCCCACAAAACTCCATTTCAAGTCTGTCTTCTCATGAACATATGTCCAGGAGCTCTGTTGTCTAAAGTGATTTGATTTTTCCCCTAGCATCATAAAATAGACGTGTTTCTCAGCATCCCCCCGGTTTCCACATCTAGTTCCAAGATAAAGATCTGTTTGGATCTGATCTGTTCCCCTAATTCCATCGCTATGCTGTAACCTAAGGTCCATGCAGTGATTTTGTCCATCTTTATCTATATCTAAGAAGGGGAGCCAAGAAGATGAGAATTTTTTTTTTTAAACACAAGAACATACATATTTGAGGAAATATTTAGGCTCAACTAGAGCCTTTATTTTTGTAGATTGCTATCTAAGATCCAATCCTAAATTCTGTTAACTCGCAGGTGTGGGGTATCAAAAATCCTAATGTCTGAAGGCCTATGCTCTTCGTGGTCCTGCCTGGCCCAACATCTCATGTTTTTTCATTACCTTTCAAGTAGATGGACCCCACTCTAATCCCCCAAGTCCAGCCCCATCCTCAACATATTTTTGCATCAATTAGCAACAAGTCTCTCTACCTTTTACTTAGCTTTTCTGCTCTCAAATTGCTGGCCTACTGGATAAACCCAGTGACTCCTGCTGGATTAATGGTCTGGCTAAAACCAGCAGCTAGCTCTTCATTACCCCAGAGGGAGAGTCAAGCTGCATGTAAGCTCAGGTTCTCACAAGCTGTCCCAGTGCTATCAACACTAGGCAGCTGATGTTCTCGAAATGAGTATGGGACTTCCCTGCGTACTTGGCACCAAGGTTGAAATCCCACTCCCCGCTCCCCACCCTCCCACAGACGCACTTGAACTCCTCTCACAGGGGCCCTATAGACAGGAAGAGGGCCTGCTAGTAGATTTTTTTAAAAAACAAAATCGCATGAACAGGGGGAATGTGAGCTAAAAACAACAAGAAATCATGTTTCACCTACTAGACTGGAAAAATATGACATCCCGACAAGGCTTAAACCTATCAGGCACTTTTGCTACTGCAGAAGTGTATATTGGCATGGCCGTTTTTGTGAGTGACTTGACATTGTGTGTAAGACTTTGAATTGTACATATTCTGTGATTGAAGGTGTCTGCCCTAGAAAAACACTCTGGCACAGATAGGTGGGATATGTTCAACTGAAGCGTTGGGGCAAATGAGGAGAACCCAGAAACACCAGAAAGGTCATCGGTAGGAAAACAGCAATATGTACCGTTCTCACCCGATAGTAAGATAGGAGTATGTTTTGTGTTCCTGTTTTTTGTAACCTAATCTCCAAATGGACAGCTCATGATTTCTGTCATGCACTGTTCAAAACCAGATGAGGTGATTAAGTGGGGGAGGGGGGAGGCAACAAGTGAAAAAAGTGAAGGTTATAGCAAGAAGGAATCATATTGGCAAAAATAAACACATACATTTGCTTTGGGTGTGGAAAGATTGGCTCCAAATTCCTAAGAGCAGACAAGAGAGGTGGGAAGAAGAGGGCCTAGATCAGGTTACTGTCAGAGAGGACTCTATTTATAACACACTTATTTCATAAAGAGAATGTGTTTGTGTTATACTCTTACAAGTACAAATTAATCTAAAAATAATGTGTGCTGCTCTGGAAAGTGTGAACAACAGAAAAATGCTCATTTGCACTGTTGATTTTTTTCAGATTTTATTCATTCATTGTATGTATGTGAGTACACTATCACTGTCTTCAGACACACCAGAAGAGAGCATCGGATCTCATTACAGATGGTTGTGAGCCACCATGTGGTTGCTGGGATTTGAACTCGGGGCCTCTGGAAGAGCAGCCAGTGCTCTTAACCGCTGAGCCATCTCTCCAGCCCTAGGCTGATTATTTAGAGAGTGTTTTGAGAGAGAGTAATTAGCTCCGATTGGCCTAATACTCACTAATATAGCTCAGGATGGTCTCAAACTCACAAGCCCTCCTGCCTCAGCCTCCCAAGTACTAGCATATTAGGCGTGTACTACCAGGTCCAGCTAGACTTACCTTCTGTAATAGACTCTTCACAGAACATAGACTGTGAACAGCTCCCGAAGCTTCTAGAATTTGTCCTCTGGAAAAGCTAAGTCTAGCAAGTTTGCTTAAATATTCGAACACAGTAAAAAATCTTTCCTGGTGTTTATGAAGTCAAATTCAAACAGGAAACTCCTGGAGTGTTTGAATTTTTTTTTATTTTTTGTCTAAGTAAGTGACCTGATGGTGGTCCCTGGATTAGCTATTTGTATTAACTGCACAAGACATAATTCTAAAATGTAATGGAACAAAACAATATAATGTTCTCAGTTTCTGTGACTCAAGTATCAAGATCTCTCACTGCAGGGGCTCAGCAAGGCCTACAGCCTCATCCAAAGGCACTATGGGGGAAAGTTCCACGTTCACTCACACAGTTATTGGCTGGATAGTGTTACTCAGAAGCCACTGGACTCGGGGCCTTAGCTCCCCAAAAGTCTCAGTCTCTCATGGATTGATGAGCAGAACTGGCTGTTCTTAGCCATGGAGATCTCCATAATGTAGGTGGCGACAGGGCAGCCTAACCCCACTCAAAACAAGCAAGCAACGGACAATTCATGAGCCAGACCAAAGTCCTCACTTTTTTTTTTGTAACCTAACCTCAGAAGGGACATCACATGACTTTTATCGTGTTGGAGTTCATTAGAGGCAAGTCATTAGTGTAGTTCACACCACTGACCTTACAGAAAACACTGGAATCCAATCTGGAAACTTCTTGCCACAGCCTCATGGGGATGCTACTCTCTGCTTATACTGTTAAAATGGAGCCTGTGGGACGGGGAGAAGGGAATATCCTATGAATAGAGGAAACAGTAGCACCCAAAAGCACCCCAAAAAAGAATTCCTTGTGTTGGTAGAGAAAATACTAGTCAATCCCCCAGGAGTAAAATGCTATACTTCCCCATTGTGGGTGGACCATTCACAATGTATCACCTATCAACTTTTTTTAAAAAAGATTTATTTATTTATTTTATATGTATGAGTACACTGTAGCTGTACAGATCATGAGCCATCATGGGGCCATTGGCAATTGAACTCACGATGGCCCTGCTCGCTCTGGCATAATACACTGCAGCTGTCTTCAGTCTCACCAGAAGAGGGTGTCAGATCTCATTATGGGTGGTTGTGAGCCACCATGTGGTTGCTGGGATCCGAACTCAGGACCTTCGGAAGAGCAGTCAGTGCTCTTACCCGCTGAGCCATCTTGTCAGCCCACCTATCAACTTTTAACCCTTTCTTCTTATTATAAATTAAAATGTTAGCGGTTATAAGTATCAAACACCATTGTAGTGGCTATTCCTGGTTGTCCACTTGCCTATATCTGGAATGAACTACAATTCAGAATTGGAAGGCTCACCTGTGAGTCTAATCTAGAGGCTGAGAGATACAAATCTGACCTGGATCTCGGCGTGGAGATCTTGAGGCATAGTGGCTATGAATCCTAGAAGATTAAGACAGGGAGATCTTTGAGTTCAAGGTCGCCTGGGACAAAGCAAGTCCCAGATCCAGGCATGGTGGCACACACCTTTAATCTGGGCCACACCTTTTGCTGGAAACCTACATAAGGACATTGGGAAAATGAAAATTCTCTCCCTCTTCTTCGACTGCTTGCCTTGTGGGACTTAACTACTGCTGGATCCTTGGACTTCCGTTCACAGCTGCTGCTGACCATTGTTGGGGAGTTGGACTACAAACTGTAAGTCATCAACAAATTCCCTTACTATATAGAGACTACTCATAAGTTCTGTGACTCTAGAGAACCCTGTCTAATACAACCATCTAAAGGTCTTTTTTCATATTAAAGAATGTGACATATTAGTAGGCCAGGATATCAGTTTGGTAGGTTGTACTAAAGGTTTTATATCACACTGAAATTATATATATAATAAATATGAATAAATATATATTGTAAATTTAACATTTTAAAACAATTCAATGGCATTATGTATATTTCAAGTGTTTATTTAATCATTCTGCATATTTTAAGTGTTACTTAGCTATCACCATTACTGTTTTCAGAACATTCTCATTATCCCAAACAGAGACTGTGGCTTCAGCAAAAACTTTCTATTATTCCTCTCTCCTGGCCCCAGTCTGGAATACCCTCATTTGGGGGTGAGCATTATTGTGAGGTTTTGTTATGACAAGGTTTTCCTCTATACCCTAGGGCTAAATTTCTTGGTATGCTCCAAGTTGGTCTTTTTTTTTTTTTTTTTTTTTTTTGGTGTTTTCAAGACAGGGTTTCTCTGTGTAGCCCTGGCTGTCCTGGGACTCACTCTGTAGTCCAGGCTGGCCTCGAACTCAGAAATCTGCCTGCCTCTGCCTCCCAAGTGCTGGGATTAAAGGCATGCACCACCAGCGCCCGGCTCAGCAGAACTTTTCAAGGTTAATTTGTGTTGGACAATATACCAGGAGCTCATTATTAACAATATTCCACCATATGGGAAGATCCCATTTTTTAATCCATTCACTTATTCATCATTCAAATTATGTAGAAAAGCTATTGTAAGTCATGTTGTCATTAACATTGATGTGCAAATATCTATTTGGGCCCTGGCTGCAATTCTTTGGGATATCTATCTACCAGTAGACTCGCTGGGTCCTATGGCAATTCTATGGTTAACTTTGTTAGAGCCATGGAACTGTTTTCCACAGCAGCACTGTTTTATATTCTTACCAGCTGTGCAGCAGTGCCTGGGGGTTTTAATTTCTCCCCCTCCTTCCAAACACTTGCTATCTCCCATGCTTTGGATGATGGCCATCCTGGAGAGTAGAAAGTGGAATCTCACTGTGGTTTTGATTTGCATTTTCTTTTTTTTTTTTGCATTTTTTTATTGCATTATAATGAGAAAAGTTACAGGATTCCAATTTATCTGAATTTGTTAACATTTAAAAACATATTTTAAGTAAACAGAATTAAATCACATTCTTGTTTTCCTTTTGTACCCTAAGTCCTCCCAGAGACCCCTCTTCAATACCTACAATATCTTTTTTGGTCATATTCTTTAAAATTTATAAAATATTATAACAATAAAAATTAGTATTATAAAAGTTGTTTGATCTAAAACAACAATCAATTTAACAGTCTTATGTAGACACTTGTCTATAGCAATACTGAAAATACATACGTTTTTCTCAATATAAATTTTAAATAACTCCAAACGTATTAACTGTATATTTCAAAATAATACATCACTACTAATATTTTCTTAAATGAACATAAATATATAAAGTGTTTTTGTTTGTTTGTTTGTTTTGTATTTAGTAGAGCTTCAGATCTTGGCTTTTA
>JADRCC010188223.1:0-10432 GCA_019843855.1 Hylomyscus alleni
TTTTTTTCTATTAGTTTCAGTGTATCTGGTTTTATGTGGAGGTCCTTGATCCACTTGGACTTGAACTTTGTACAGGAGAGAGGAGTGGATCGATTTGCATTCTTCACTATGCTAACCGCCAGTTGAGCCAGCACCATTTGTTGAAAATGCTATCTGGAGGTTCCCCAGAAAATTGGAAATAGATCTACCTGAAGACTCAGCTATACTACTTTTGGGAATATACTCAAAAGATGCCCCACAATGCCACATGGGCATGTGTTCCATTATGTTCATAGTGTCCTTATTTGTGATAGCCAGAAGCTGGAAATAATACAGATGTCCCACAAGAAAACAATTGATACAGAAAATGTGGTTCATTTACACAATGGAATATGACTCAGCTATTTAAAATGAGGACATCTTGAGTTTTGCAGCCAAATGGATACTAGAAAATATCATCCTGAGTGAAGTAACTGAGACCCGAAAAGACATACATGGCATATACTCACTAATAAGTCGATATTAGCCAAAAATAAAAAAAAAGTACAGCCCAAGATATAGTCCACAGAACTCAAAAAGGTCAACAAGCTGAAGTGCCCAAGTGAGGACACCTCAGTCTCACTTGGGAAGGAGAAGAAAGCAACCAAAAGTTGGAATGGAAGGAGGGACCTGGGAGGAAAGTGGATGGGGCTGTGGAGTGGGGGAGAGAGGGAATCTGATCTGGCATTGGGTGAAGGAAAAGGACTGAAGCCCCAAGGGCCAGCAGAAAGATTGGAAACAGGCAACCTCAAGAGATAGTAGGTTGGGGGACCCTCCAGAATGCACCAGAGACCTGGGAGGTGAGAGACTCTCAGGAATCAAAGAGAGGGACCTTAGATGAAATGCTTAACAGTAGGGAGAGGGAACTTGTAGAGCCCTCCTCCATCAGAAAGACAGGGCATCAAGTGAGGGATGGGGTTGCCATCCTACAGTCAAAAACTCTGACTCAGAATTGTTCCTGTCTGAAAGAACTGCAGGAACAAACATGGAAAAGAGCCTGAGAATAAGAAGGTCCAGCAACAGGCCCAAAGTGGGATCCAACACAAGGGGAAGCCCCAAGGCCTGACACTATTAATGAGGCTATGGATAGAGTGCTCACAAAAAGGGGCCTATCATGACTGCCCTCTAAAAGACCCAACAAGCAGCTGAAAGAGTCAGAGGCAGATATTTGCACCCAACCAATGGACAGAAGTAGCTGACCCCTGTGGTTGAATTAGGGAAGGCTGAAAGAAGTTTAGGAGTAGAGTGACCCTATAGGAGGACCAGCAGTCTCAATTAATCTGGACCCCTGAGATCTCTCAAAGACTGGACCACCAAACAAGCAGCATACACCAGCTGATTTGAGGCCCCCAACACACAAACAGTAGAGGATTGCCAGGTCTGTATTCATTCAGAGATGATGCACCTAACCCTCAAGAGACTGGAGGCCCCAGGGAATTTAGAGGTCAGGTGTGGTAAGGGGTAGGAGCATCCACGTGGAGACTGGGGGGCAGGGAGGAGGTATGGGATGTGGAACAGCCAGAAGATGGACTAGGGGTTGATAAAATATGGAGTGTTAAAAAATTAATTATTTAATTAATTTAATTATTATTTCATAATCATCTCACACTACAGCAATGAGAAATCAAACTTAACTTTAACTCCTAAAACACATGTGTTTATCTGTTCCTACCCAATTTCTCTGTCAAAATGAGCATCACCATCATCCACCCAATTGTACACACCAAACCAAGAGTCATTAGTGATCTCACTTTTTATCTCAATATTAATAGCTACTATCTTATTAATAGTAATTGTGGTGGTTTGAATAGGAATGACCTCCATTAATTCATTTGTTTGAATGCTTGCCCATAGTGATTGGTACTATTAGAGGGTGTGCTCTTGTTGGAGTAGGTGTGGTCTTGTTGGAGGAAGTGTGTCCCTGTGAGGGAAGGCTTTGAAGTCTTCTATATGCTCAGGCTGTACCCAGTGTGGTATACAGTCTCTTTCTGCTTCCTGAGTATCAAAGTATGGAACTCTCAGCTCCTTCTTCAGCACCATGTCTGTCTGTATACTACCATGCTTTCCACCATGATGATAATGGACTGAATCTCTGAAACTGTGAGCCAGCCTCAATTAAAAGTTTTCTTTATAAGAGTTGCTGTGCTCATGGTGTCTCTTCACAGCAATGAAACCCTAATTTAAGACAGCACTGTTAATTAGATTTAATATTAATTATATGACCAGCTAGTCCTCCTTGAATATTTATTATGTGCCAAGTATGTACTGAGTTTTTCATTTATACAGTACTCCTTCTTTATCTGTTTTTGCTATTTTATTTTGTCTACTTTCTAATAAACTATTACAATCAGAACATATCAAATGAAAAGTTTCACATATAAACTATTCAGTGTGTGTGTGTGTGTGTGTGCATATGCACACATGTATAGTGCTTGGGGTAGAATCTAGGACCATAAGCATTCTTCTACTATTGAGCTACACAGCAATGAGATATTTTAAATACATTTTATTACAGTATATTGTAAAGCTTTTTAAGCATTAGTAACTGCTTATCCTGTATCATGCCTAATTCATAAGCTAAACTTAATCATAGTCATGTATGTATAAAAGAAAACAGAACATAGAGAGTTTAGAATCTTCATAGGTCCATGTGTTGTCTGAGAATGTATCCACTGAAGAAAATTAGGGATACCCTATTAATTCTTGTAATTTTCATGCTAATTCTTTGATGTAGACACTGTCATTAATTCAGTTCTTGAGATGAGAAAAACTGAAGCACAGAAAGTGAAATAACTTGCCCAAAGCCATGGATCTATTAAATGTTAACACCTGGATTTGAATTAAAGCCATACAGTTCCAGAGCAAATTTACTTAGCCACTAGTCTCAGTTTTTTATCTGGTTGTGATTTACAGTATGTCTTGATGCATTGATTTCTTGGATTGACAACTGCTTGCTTGCCTAGGAAAAAATTGTTCAATAAGAATATATTTGAAATGCAATTAACCTAAGATATTCAGTACTATATATATGGAAATTTAGCTCAAAATGATTAAAATAACTGGTTTATGATCATAAAGTTATGAGTATTAGAGTTAGAACCCAAACAAATTCTTTATGACTCCAGGCTCCAACTTTAATCACTGTGCTATACAGCTACTCTGGTGAACTTGCTGCCCTGACAGGTTCTAAATTCCCATTACTAAACTTAAAGTATCGAATATTACCTTAACTTTTATTGAGTAAAGAAGATTTTGATTTAGTATCATATGATTGTAAGTTATGTTTGGATTTAAGGACACTTTTCTTTCTGAGCCAATCAGAGAAAGATGAAGGAACAACTAGTTAATGATGTAGGCAACAGATGCAAGTACTCTTTATTCCAACAGACTGGCTATTTACCTTTCTTAATGCACAATGAGGAGAATATTGACCTGTCAGTAGAACAGCAACTCACTTATTGTTCAGATGGTAATGGGAAACTTTATACTTCTAGTTTCTTTTTCAAGTTTATCTAAAATACTGTGTAAAATAATTTCCAGGTTAAAGAGCAGAGATTTCAGTCATGCATTATGATTACACTATAATATATGGCAATATGAAATCCATAGCTATAGTCAAAGTTAGGCAAAAATCATGCAATAGTCCTTAAAAGGTAATTTTTCCTAAGTATGCAAAATAAATAAGCATAGAGGGACAATGCACATAAATATAAGAGGACTCTACAGAGATTGCTACAGAGGTTCATAAACTTATTTTGATACATAGGGGAAAGGCTCGGAATAAGAGAAATAAGAAAAGGGTAGAAAGGACAGAAGTATCCCAGAATTAAGCTTAATGTTTTGAAGCAAAAGACAAAATAATTGCCAAGCAATTAGCTTGGGAAGAACTAGGGTGAATGTAAGGACAACTTCCACAAACTTTAACTTACACTCTATCTGAAATCACACAAAACAGCAATACTAAATTTTACTCTGACATAAATTATATGCGCGAATGTATTCACATGTATTAGAAATCCTAAAATTATTTTGAAATAGCATATCTCTGCTTTTATGCCGTCTGCCATAAAGTTTACAAATCATTTTACATCTTCATAAGTGTATTGGCTCCCATTCAGGTTTTTAGCACATATCTCTTATGTTGTCTGTATGCTGTTCACTAAGGTCTATCCTCATATGGTAAGTTGGTCTTTGAAAAGGGGAAAGGGACCACAGACCAAGGAATGTAGGCGCGTCTCTAGAATAGTGGTTCTCCAACTTCTTAAAGCTGTAACACTTTAATAAGTTCCTCATATTGTGGTGACCCCAAACCATAAAATTATTTTGTTGGTACTCATAATAGCAAATTTCCTACTGTTACAAATCATACTGTAAATATCTGATATGCAACTCCCAAAGGGGACATAACCCACAGGCTGAGAACCACTGCTCTAGACAATGGAAAAAACAAGAAATAAATTATCCCCTACAGTCTCCAAAAAGAAATAGAGTGCTTTCTGTATCTTAACTGTTTTCTCAAGTACTTGTTTTGGACATCTGGTGTCTTGTACTGCAAGACAATAAATATGTGCTCTTTTAAGGTACCAAGATTATTACATTTGGTTACAACAGTAATAAGAAGCTAATAATTCTTTTATGGTTTGCTTTTGTTGTTTTACATAATTAGCTCTTTCTTCATTACTACTGATCTTATCAAGCTTTGGGATGAGAGAAAATAATTTAATCGGTCTTCTTGGTTTCCAAAGCACAGACTGCCAATATCAAGGGATACCTTCATCTTCACAGACTGCAAACACCTTTGCTTTTACAATTTTCTCACAACAATCCAAAGATCTAATAGATAATTTATGGTCCCAGCTGATGTCTTTCTCTTTTGTTTTGACCACTTCTCTATTTCTCCATCTCATTATAATATTATGATTATCTCTTCCTTCTGGGCATTTTCAGAGGGTATAAGGACCAGAAGAGGACACAGTGACTCATTAAGAAAACTTTTGGTTCATATAGGAATACACTACACAGTTCAGTAAAAGGTGACATCACTGGAATCCAGAGCAGATGGAGAAGACTTCCTTACAGAGGGATCCTAACAAGAAAATCACTTTTTTGTTGTTTTTATTGGCTTAATTTTTTCATCATTAAGTAATCTTTGTAATATAAACTGGGATGCCTGCTAAGGTTCACTCTCAGGTCAAGGGTGGCCTACTTTAGCACAGTTCTGATTTCACATTTCTACAAGCAAGCACCCTAAGCCACATAGCATGCTCAAAGTGATGGCTCGGATAATTGAATAATAAAAAGACGTGGGAAAATGGAACACAGCAGCGGGAGTGGTGGGGGAAAGAAGATCTAAATAAAGGAAGTCTCAAAAGAGAGAAGAGGAAGGAAGCAACTTCCACCGACCTTCAAAATGACAATCACAGATGCCTTGTCAAATCTAGCTGAGAAGACAGCTGTGAAAATAAGCCAAAAGCTCCCCCAAATGCTACTTCACTGGCACGAAGAAACAGCTGCAGCTTCCTTTCTCACTCCTAATCTTGCCCACCAGGAGCTTAAGGACACACTCAGAAAATATTTTCCAGAATGACAGAAAGATCTTCATTGATACTAGGCACTGCTCTCTAAACCAATGTAATGCTTAAATTAACAATACTGTAAAGAAATAGAAACTGATTGTATTGGAAGAAGAGAACTGATTAACATGACTAAACTGTAATAGTGACCTGTAACTTCTATTGATCTGGGAGGTAAATGCTTCAAAGCATTTGTTATACAGTAGAGGCTTCTGTAAATTTTGCGAATGGCTCTTAATAGGTGACTGGAAGTACTAAACAAATGAACGTATGGCTATTTTTGGGCATCAAGTTCTCATGTATCTTTTCTGATGCTATTTCCAGATGTGACCATTCTTTCCCATTCTGGCCTTTCTGCCAAACTTCTGCTCATCATTGGGATCTGAATTACCTACTACTTCCTCAGAGAGGTTTTTCCAATCCCTCTCAGGAAGCCAGCTACAGAAGTATGGATTAACATAGCATTTACAATGTTTAAGTAATTCAACAATTGATATCACGAAAAGTAACATAGCTCACTAATAACATGTCTCTGGGCGTTCTTGTCATGGTTGGAAGAAGACACTGAATAGATCATGGTCCTTAGCTTTTGTGCTATAATCTTTCTACCTCGTGCAGTTGAGTGAGAAATGAAGAATCGACCAACACAAGATTTTTAAAAAGATTATGGCCAACCGAGTTGAGAACTAATCATTCTTTCCATGTGATTTTACTCACTTGTAAATGAATTCCTTCCCATTCTGAAGCCCCCTCTTTATGCAGAGCATTTCCACCTCTGCTAATCCTCTTTGAGATTCTGTCTTCATTCAGCATTCTGAACAAAAAATGATCCTGCCCAAAAGGGTGGAAAATTAACTTCAACCTTACAAGTCCTGGACAGAAGATATAATTTTGTTTCTACCCTCCAGTACCTTCCACAGGCAAATGATCCTGTGAACTATCCTGCTATCACACTTAAACTATAAGTCACCACTGTACTTGGTATGCCTTAACAGAGCAGATTTTTGGACTGCCATGAGACATGTGCTGGTGTTTTCACTAAGAAACATTAATAAGCAGAACCATCTTGTGTAGAATCTGTATTATAATTCTACTAGAAAGTCATGGACAGTATGCATATCATGATCTTTGTAAGAACAACAAGCATGATCTCCACAGTATCACTATGCACAGAACATCCTCATTTTGCTGGGTGACAGAGAATTTCTAAAGGTCAGGGCCATTAGTTGCTCAAAGCCAGGTATTGTGATGTGATGCTTATATGCCATGACTAAATCCCTATTTTATGCCACTAACAGAAATATAGAACTTTGAACACTAATAATACAATGGCCCAGTATGCACACCTCCAGGAAGGGTTTCAGGGGATAGAATAACAGCCTGAAAATTACTCAATTTGGCACACTATGTCATTCTAGATTCCTTTCTTAGAAATTTCTGTTTGATAGGCAGTATGTTTGCTTCTTAAAATGAAGAGTCACAGCCTCTAGGTACATTTTGAGTTTCTCAAAGGGCCATTTGCATTGCCCTTCCTGCCATTCTAGTAAACAATTTTTTCCCCAAACTCATTAACCTATGGAGATAAGAGACATTTCTTGTTACCATAACTGCAGAGCCAACAGAAAAGGGAACCACACTGGCACCTAGATTGCATCTGAGCACAAGGCTCAGGTTACTGCCACAAATGACATTCAGTCTCTCAGTGACCCAAGTATTCATTGCATGTCTCATCCTCATTCAAGACATTCTATGCTAGCAGACTTGAATGGAAACCAACTGCCCTTTATTTCTAAAAAGAAACTGTTTCAGGCATGTTTCCATTCATAAACATCCAGACACCTCCAAGGCTTGGTTCCTTAAGTCACCCTTCTCCTTGTTATTTTATTTTATAAACATCGGTTTCTTCCCACCACAAAAATAGAGTTGTGGAAAAATATCCCTTTGGCTTGATTTCTCTTTTTTTTTTGTAGTTTTAGAGAACAATTTCTTTGGTCCATCCATTCGATGTGGTCCTTGTGGGAAAAAAATTATCTCAATGCCTTCATTTTCTCAGCAGCTCTTTGTTTCTTAATTGGGTCTCCTCTGGCTTCAACAATCACCAAAACACTACAATTACTCTCGCTGAGATCACATGGAACCTGCTGGAAACTGCCTTTATTCTTAAAGTTTGTAGTTTTGTCTGACGTTGTTCATTGTTCTACCTAGGAGCCTTTTCTTTCTTGTTTTTTGTTTGTGTTGGTCACTATCAGATTCTGACTTTCTTCTTACTTTTGGAGGAAGTTATTATTTGTCTCCCACTGAATTTTTCCCCACCCTCACAAGGGAATAATACTTAAATCTTTATGGCCAGTACTTAGTGTTTTCATCTCTAGCATTTTCTGCTTAAGAAGCAAGAAAACATGCAATAAATGGCAGGTTTGAGTGCTTCTAAAAGGTAGACAGATAATATAAGTGGAGAGAAAAGAAGAATGAGTTTAGGATAAGGTAAAGAATTCCTGGATATGGAGGATTAACTATAATGTCAATTTATGATTCTAAGGTGGAACTGTTATAAAGCCCAAACCAATTCATTTACAGTGTATAAGTAGAACATTTTAGGTAGAAATTTTTTTTTGTTTCTGCTCATCCATTTTCCTTCTGAAATCTGAGGTCTATGTCTTCTTATTAACTGTTCAGTTTGCATGTGTGTAATCTGTGTGTGTTGTAGTATATGTATGTGGAGGACAGACAATATAAGGTGCCTTCCTCTATGTCTTCTTCCCCATATTTTCTAATCTAGAATCGCTCTCTGAGCCTACATCTCCATGTTTCACATATGGTCTAGCTAGCCAGTCACCTCTTGCAATCTTCCTCTCTCCACTGCCTCCAGGTACCAGCCACCACACCCCAATTTTTTAATTAGTCTGGTTATTTTCTTTTCCCTGTGCTTTATAAATTTATTCTCTCCTGCATTATATCTACACTGTAGTTTTCCCTCCTTTCCCTCTTCCCACCCCATAACTTCCTTTCCTTTCCTAGCCCAGAACAATTCCTCCTCAGTTTACCTTTAAAAAAAAAAGGAGCAGGTCTCCCAGAATACCAACCAAGCATATCATAAAATGTTACAATAAGACTAGGCACAAACCCTCATATCAATGCTGGACAAAGCAACCCAGTAGGAGGAAAGGGGTCCCAAGAGCAGACAAGAGATAAAGAGACACTCCCCACTCCCACTGTTAGTACTGGCACAAGAACACCAAGCTATACAACCAGTACATATATGCAGAGGACATAGGTCAGACACATACAGGCTCCTGTGATTGTTGATTCAGTCCCTGTGAGCCCTTGTGAGCCATATCAGTCAAGATAGCTGGGTAGTTCTTGTTGATTCTGTGGGCTGTGGTTTTGTGGTATCTTTGACCTCTCTGGTTTCTATAGCCTTTCCTCCCCTTCTTCTTTGGTGTTCCCCTGGTTCCACCTACAGTCTAGCTGCACTAAATCCAAATTTTATTTGGGTACTGAGGATAAAAATTCAGGCCCACATGCTAGAGCATACCTCTACCCACATCTTTGCAGCTCCCAACTTTTTGATTATAAAATAGGATGACTGATTGATTGATTATAAAATGGTGCAGGTTATTTCAATCAAGATGGCTAGGTAAGTCCTCCTGGCACTAACCAGTCAGTAGCATATCCAACTTTCAGGCCTAGCTTGGGTCACACATATATTCTCAGCTCAGTCTGGTGAGTTCTGTCTGTGAAGTTCCTCACTTCTAGGTTTGGTCTGGTTTTACATACTGTGCAGTAGACCAGCCTGGGACTCATACCTAACAGTAGCACACATATACCATATACAGTCTTCAGATCTAGGCCAGATCACAAATTCTCTGTGCTGGTTCAATATGGTCAGTTCTGTAGATCCCAGGCTTCCTATGCTATTCTCAACCTCTAGGCTTAGCTCTGGTTGCACACCCTGGGCACCAGCCTAGTTACTGAGTCAGACTCTAGCTCAGCTTTATTGTATCCAACTTCCAAGCTTAGTCCAGGTTGTATATTGTGTGTGCTAATCTAGTGTGGTGAATCTCTCTGGACTTATCCCACATGGTTGATATCAAAACATTCAAGCTTATCCTGGGACAAAGGTTTGTGCAGAGCCTCAGCTTAGTAAACCTCTGGAACCATGCTTGCACATACTATTCCTAACCCTCAGGCCTAGCCTCAGTCACACAGCTTATACACTGGTGTAACCTTGTGGTGTATGTTCAAGACTCTAACTCATCCATACCATCCTCACATTCCTAGGCATAGTTTGGGTAGCACAGCTGCCACATCAGCTGAAACAGATCCAGCCTTTGTCCCATTCATGTGCTTTCTTGCTCACTATGGAATTGGAAGTGCCTCCCACCATGTTTTCAAAATAAAACTATCCCTGCAATACAATAAGGGTTCAACTTGTCAATAAATGTAACACATCATATAAAAATCGATGTAAATATCTCAATAGATATAGAAAAACATTTTGTAAATTTCTACATGCCTTGATAGTAAAATTCCAAGAAAGAATAGGACTGTACAGAATATACCATAACATAATAAAGGCTATATATGTCAAACACACAGCCAATATTTCCTAAATGCAGAAAACTCAAACTGATCCTACTGTAATCTAGAATGAAAATATTCTAGATTTTCTAAAGTATTCTGTTCACCATCTCTACCCCCTTTTCAACATTGCCCTTAAAGCACTAGTTGGAGCAATAAATTAAGAAAAGGAAATTAAAGGATTACAAATAGGGAAAGAAAAGTTAAATTATCTCATATGCCAATGATATAATATTATACATAGACAATAACAAAAATCC
>JADRCC010188226.1:7324-18907 GCA_019843855.1 Hylomyscus alleni
AAAAATGAAAAGCAAAAAGAAGACATTGAGTTTATTGCCAGTTGATTGT
Source organism: Hylomyscus alleni (assembly GCA_019843855.1). Lineage (NCBI taxonomy): Eukaryota > Metazoa > Chordata > Mammalia > Rodentia > Muridae > Hylomyscus > Hylomyscus alleni. The sequence goes on from JADRCC010188226.1 coordinate 7,374, forward strand.
CTAAAACAATACAAGCACCATATAATGAAAAAAGAGTAGTCTCTCCAACATCCAGGACTAGGAAACTTAATAGCCACATGCCAAAGAATGAAGTTTGACCCTAACTTCAAGCCATATAGAAAAAATTAACTAGAAGTAGATCACAGCTAAGAAGGCATAGGAGTAAATATTTGCGACCTTAGATTAAGCAATCCTTAAATACATAAGCTAAAACTAAGAAGGCATGGGAGTAAATATTTGTGACTTTGGATTATGCAAACCTTATGTGCAAAACAAAGTACAAGGGATAGGCAAAAAGGTAGACAAATTGAAATCTTAAAAAATCCTTAAAAACAATTTTTTTCTGGTGAAACTATTATCAGTAAAGCACACACTCAAAATAAGAGAAAACTTTTGCAATTGATATTTGTAAATGTAGCTTATATCTATAATAAAGAACTCTTTCAGCTCAAGAATAAAGTTGAAGTGAGATGAAAAAGTGAGGTCAAAGAATTTGAACAGAACCTTCCCAATAAGACACATTAGCAACAAATATGTGCATGTAAAAACACTCAATATTACCAGTAATTAGTAAAATGCAAACCAAAACATAATTACATGTAACTTCACATCCACTCGAATGGCTGAAATCAAAACAAGCACCAGATGTTTCATAGGAACAGTGCTAGTGAAGAAACTGGAAAACCTACATTGCTGGTAAGATTGTAAAATGATGCTACCACTTTAGAAGCAGTTTGAACATTTCTCAAAAAGTTAAATATGAAGTTGTAATGATTTAGCAATTCTAGTAGTATATAGACATTCAAAAGTATTGAAAACATATCTATATAAAATGCATGCATTAATATTTAATAGCAAAGTTATTGAGAATTAGCCAAAAGATAGAAATAACCAACTAAGCCTAACTGCAACACTAAGAAGATAAAGTGGAATAGCATTCAATCATAAAAAAATAAAAAAGTAATGCATACATGATTTTTGAAATTAAAAAAGCCACACACAAAAGGTCACAGACTACATGATACAGTTCATATGAAATGTCCATAGTAAGCAGATATATAAAGATATAGAGGTTTGGGAGGCTAAAGAAGGGAGAGTGATTGATAATAAATATGAAGTTTCTTTCTTAGTTGATGAGATTGTTGTTGATATTAGAAAGTGTTAAGAGTGCACAACTGTGTGACTATAACCCAAATTATTGAATTGCATACATTAAATGAATAACTTTTACTGTATGTTTTAAAATAATATATTGGGGTAACTCATTAGTATTCATGTAAAAGGACATCTGGCGAGCTGGTGAGATGACTCAGTGGGTAAGAGCACTGACTGCTCTTCCAAAGGTCGTGTGTTCAAATCCCAGCAACTACATGGTGGCTCACAACCACCCATAATGAAATCTGATACCCTCTTCTGTGTACTCATTTATAATAGTAAATAAATATTTTAAAAAAGGGACTCCTAGCATAAATAACTCTTATCAAAGTCCTAGTCAGTGTCTGAAAAACAGAGAATATTTGGATTTTGATATTATGATTAGAAATACAATAAATACCATAGATGTTGAACATTTCGCTAAAGTATTTATAAGCTAAACTTCCAGTCTAAAAATATTGGAGCAAAGAATAAATGGATTTTTATTTTGGTCAATTTTCCAAATTGCTTTCCAGTTTCCATCATTTTATGGTATCAATTAGGAGTTTACTAGAGTGCTCATTTTTTCATACTTTTGACAACTAAGTGTATTGTCAAATTTGATTGTAGTCACTATTCTAATAAGGTATAAACTTTTGGCAATTGTTTTAAAAATCCTAGATATTTGGAATATTTTTGCATGTAATGAGCATACAATACCAGTATAGTACTAGATATAAATGTAGATACATAAATATAGTACTAAAAATATACTTTATAAATTTAAGAAATTCTTTTTTTTTTGGAGTGGGAATGAAAAACAAAGCAAATATATAAGAAAACATTATCTGCACTTGTGCCTTTAAAGAATGACTTTTCTATTCCTCTGAGGTCAATTTTAAATTAAGGAAAAGGCATAGAAAGGAGCAGAAAGATCTACTTGTCATAAGCCTGTGAGGTTAAGTCAGACTTCATACACATGTTACTCACATTTCAAAACTGGATATTTATAAGAAAACAACTTTTGATGCCTTTTCATTATACCAAAGTAATTTTTCACTAATCTTTTTTTGAATTACTTTATTTGTAATATATTTCCAACTCCAAGGCAAGTAGGAAAAGTCAGTGAAATTTCACATCTTTCCTTAATCTTCCAGTGTGTGCAGCTAAGAACTGTGTGAAAAATACTGAACAATTTATGCCGTAAGTATGATAGCTCAGAAACATGTTTATACTTCCATTCTTGAATAATTAATTTGTATCTTTTAAATGTTGAAGTCAAAGACTTCTAGTCTATGTTGAAACTACAATATAGAAATATGATTTAAGTTCTAACAATCAGATGCTTTAACATGAGACTTGGATGCAACATTTCAATGTGCATAAAGCAGCACTATATGATTTCCATTTTGGTTGGAATAAGAGGTAGAAAAGAAACTTGGCTCTGGGGGATAACAGAATTTGCAAGGGCAAGTTCTTAATAGAGTGGTGGCATAGTGCTGGCAGCAGTAGGTGTTGCAGTAAATTTCTTGGCCTGTAATGCAGAAGCAATAGTTTTTCCTATAAGGAAAGTAGCAGTATTCCTGACCATTGTTTCCAGAAACTAAACTTCAAGGTTGGTTGTTTAGCCTTCCATTTATAAATAACTGTACTATATACATAACTTTAATTTCAAAATTTCTTTTTCACATAATCTCTTCTAATCTTTTTTTGGTCAGTCCTTATAATGCGCCACTTCCCACATGTTCTTTACCTTAATGGATCCTGTAATACACTGGCTTCAATAACATTTTGCTGTCTGTCATACACTACCTCCAAATTTTTACTTGTTTTCTTTACTTTGGATTTTAGAGTCTATAATTACAATTACTCTCAAACATATACTTATTGACACCTTACCATTCCTCAATCCATCATATTCATATGAGAAAAAAAAGCAGATCCTGAATAAATCCTACACTCAATCTATTCCATTTCCAAATTACCTGGTTTGATCTTCATTTAATTTTAATCTGTTCCAATTCACATTCTTTTCATGACCAGGTCTTTGACTGCTACCATCTATTCTTTACTTGAACTTACAATATCTGTTACTGGATTCTTACTCTAATTAATGGTCATGTTTGTTTCTGGTCTACAGAGTGAGTTCCAGGACAGCCAGGGCTACACAGAGAAACCCTGTCTCAAAAAAACAAAAAACAAAACAACAACAACAACAAAAAAAAACCTTGGTTATTTTATTTATTGACATTTCAAAGGTTATCCTTCCCAGTTTTCCCTCCACAAACTCCCATCCCCTCCCCTCCCCCTGCCTCTATGATTGTGCTGCCCCTGCTCCCCGCTCACCCACTTCTCCCTCAGTGCCCTAGCATTCCCCTGCCCTGGGTCAGGGAGCCTCCACAGGATTGAGTGCCTCTCCTCCCAGTGAAGTCCAATAAGGCCATTCTCTGCTACACATCCAGCTGGAGCTATGGGTCCCCCCATGTGTACTCTTTGGTTGGTGGTTTAGTCCCTGGGAGCTGGGGGGGGGGTGTTGGTTGATATTGTTGTTCTTCCAGTAGGGTTGCAAACCCCTTCAGCTCCTTCAATTCTTGGTCTAACTCCTCCATTGGGGTCCCCCGCTCAATCAGATGTTTGGCTGCATGTATCCCCATCTGTATTTGTCAGGCTCTGGAAGAGCCTCTCAGGAGACAGTTACACCATGCTCCTGTCAGCAAGCTCTTCTTGGCATCTGCAACAGTGTCTCAGTTTGGAGTCTGCAATGGGATGGATCCCTAGGCAGGGCAGTCTCTGGATGGCCTTTCCTTCAGTCTCTAAACTACTTTTGTTACTATTATCATTTACTAAAGTTTGCCTTCATCTTAACTGACCTATTAGTATCATTCACATAATACATTATGTTCTTCTTCATAAAAATCTTAACTTGAATTCTAGGTTGACTATACTTCTCTAACTCTTTGATTCTTTTTAATATTTTCTGGTGGTATTTTAGTTTTTAGATGAAAAAAACTCTAGCAATGAAAGTCCCAATCCTTAAATAACTATGAAAATTGATATTTGATACAATCTACCTATGCACAAATATTTTCACTGTCATATTACTTAGGACTTCATAACTAATTACTTTAAATATTATTTGTGTTTATTGTTTTATTAATGTTATCCTTATATTAAGTATTTATTATTTTATTATGTATGCTCACAAATTTTATCTAAGAGACACAAACACCTAGAACTTATCAATATATATAACATGCCAGGAGAAACTTGTTCAAAGTATTAGAATGCAAAACACAATTCCTACCTTTTTCCCTCTGTAAAACAGTGTTAGTCAGGGATCAGTCCCCGAAGTGTTACTGGTCTATGTATTATATTTATACAGAATATTTAAGAAAGATGAATATACTACTAGAGTATTTAGATTGTATTTAGAAAATTTTAGATTGTTTCATGATAATACTACATCTATGTTCATCATTTACTATTTTATCAAAGTTCATAGCTGATTACATTTTTGCCTTTTATTTATTTATTTAATTTACATTCCAAATTTTATTCCCTTCCCTCCCCTCATCCACCTTTTGACTGTTCCACATCCCATGCCTCCTCCCCACCCAACTGTCTCCACGAGGATGTTCCCACCCCCACCCCACCCCACCAGACCTCTAAACCCCCTGGGGCCTCCAGTCTCTTGAGGGTTAAGTGCATCATCTCTGAATGAACCCAGATCCAGCAGTCCTCTGCTGTATATATATTGGGGGCCTCATAACAGCTGGTGTATGCTGCCTGGTTGGTGGTCCAGTGTTTGAGAGATCTTGGGGGTCCAGGTTAATTGAGACTGCTGGTCTTCCTATAGGGTCACCCTCCTCCACAGCTTCTTCCAGCCTTTCCTTAATTCAACCCCAAGGGTCACCAGCTTCTGTCCATTGGCTGCATGCAAATATCTGCATCTGACTCTTTCAGCTGCTTGTTGGGTCTTCCAGAATGTGGTTATGATAGGTCCCTTTTTGTGAGTGCTCCATAGCTTCAGTAATAATGTCAAGCCTTGGGACCTCCCCTTGAGCTGGATCCCACTTTGGGGCTGTCGCTGGACATTTTTAAATAAAGTAGTTCACCAAAGATAGTTGAAAAACACTGCTCTAAGAGTATTTTAATAATGCTTTAGATTAGGTGGTATAGTTTCACTTCTTGTATTACCTTTGTCTGTCTTTAAGCCAAAGGACCTGGCTGCCTTCCCGGAAGTCATTTCCACATAGTTTAATAGCTATAGCCAGTGAACAAAAAGTGCATTTCCTGACACCATACTGTAAAATTATTAGTGCAGTAAGGGTATGCATTTCTTGTTTTGGTACTGACATTTGGGATATTTCATTGAGTTGGGTAATTTACAAAGGTGCAACAATTTGAAATGTGGATTAATAAAGTTAGAATAACAAGGAATATTTACTGTTGAAACATGTTGCACTTGACAATTTGGTAGAACAAAGTAAATGTTAGCTCATTTTCAGAAACACTTTTTTAATGCTAATATTGGAAACTTTTTTTTAAATTAGGAAGTGCTTAATCAATGACAAATAGATGAACTATCTTTGATGTTCTATTAATGAATCCTGCAATGAGCTGAAAATTAGATGGAGCTCTAAAGAAATAAAACAAATTTTGAATCAAGATCCATTAAGTGATAAGCCTCATGACTACCGTTTAATTTGTAGAAAATTTCTGTTATGAGTCAGAAAGCAAATAAAGACTAAGGTCATTTGAGGGATGAAAGTTTTCTTGGAGATGTGTATGATATCAGATTCACAGTTTGGAGTCAATAAGTGATAATGAAGAAAGAAGTGGAAATTCAGTCACACACACACATACACACACACATTGTGTGGGTGCAACATGATCATGTATGTGTATAACATGTTTATTCAATTATTAACCCTTCAACAATGATCTTTTCTCACAATTCTACTGTAGACTATTCAGTTTGTGGAAATTAATTTACTGTAATAATGTGCAGCAGTATATAGATCAATTTAATCTTTCCAGAATTTAAGGTTACTCTAGTGAAGAAAAAGTAATACATATGTGCATCTTATTTCTGATAGGAAATATAAAATTTATAAACAATAAGGATGAAGAACTAAGAACAAATAAGACAAAGAACTAAGTACCTTTATTTTTAAATACATTTGATGTTTATTTACTGTGTATGTGCACACACATATGCATTTGCACACGTGCCACTGTATACATACGGGAGTCAGAAGACAACTTGCAGGAGTTGGTTCTCTCTTTCTACTGTGTTAGTGGAATTTGTGGGAATCTAACTTAGGTCACCAGGCTTGCCTTTATCTGTTAAGCTATCTCACCTAACCCCAGTATCTTGACTTAAACATGGATGAAAGTATTTTTTCATTTATAAATTGAAGATTAACAGATATCTATCTAGATGATAGTTGGCAGTATTAATTCTTGTAAAACAGAAAAGTTAATTAAGGGTAAGAAGATTTTCCAATTATTTATAAGGTCTTTATGCTGCATTTTTTTATTTAAAAAGTTTAAAATGTACCAGTATGTTGTCAATAAACTTCTCTTTCACTGAAGTAATTTCCTAAAATCAAAGCAATGTCAAATTACCTACAGTAAATAGAATTAGGTAGTTTAGTTGTGTAAATTGTTTCTGACTATACATGTAAAAGGTTAATATTTATTTGTTACACATATATAAAATAAATATTATTTTAGGAAAAGAACAATTTTCTTCTTAGTCACTTCATACTGCTACAAATACCTTAGATCCAGACTGAAAGGTAGAAATGTAAACAATGATAGCATTACTGCTGTTGCCTTAGATTGAATTACAAAACAAGCAACACATTTAGAAATTTATGCTGGAAAAATCCTTTCAAATGGGTCTGAATACAGAACAGTTACAGTGTTTGTGCAGTCATGCAGTTTGGACTTATGCCAAGTGTAACGCTCTTATTCCTGATCCTACTCTCCTGATGAGGAATCTGAAGACTAGGTTACAATTCAAGGTCTCTATGGCTGGCTTCCTACCCAGTATTTTTGAGCTTTCACCCCACTATGTTTGCTAGTGAAAATAATAATATGAAAAACTAACATATATTATGATATATATTATGATTATAATAATAATATGAAAAACTAACACATACTTACTATGTGTTAAGCCATGTGTAAGACATATTACATAGTTTACCCCAACTAAATTTTACAATATATCTATGAATTTTAAAATTTGTATGTTCAGGTAGAGAATTGATGTTCAATGAAGTTAAATAAATTACTAAAGGTCAAATTGTTTTAATCTGTCCAATTTTAAGTTTGATGAAAAAAGTAGTATTTTTTTCCTGAAGAAAAAGATTATTTTGTTTGAAATATAGAGTAGATATCATGGAGCAATAAATTGTCAAGCCCCCATATCTATCTACCTGTTGTCCTCAGGGTTGATTTCCCCAATGTAAGTTTTGTCTGTTATTCCCACAGGTTGTTTTTAGCCAAGCAAAAATGCTCTAAAGTGCTGTCCATACCTCTCCTTAGTTACTCATCATGATGATCCTTAACTCAATTCCAATTTTGTAGGTTCCTTTCAGTAGTCATGTAACTTAATATTGCAACAGAGTCTCTGAATCACCTTTTAAAAAATTTTTAAGTCACAGAAACAGTTAAGAAATAGAAGACCTTTACTGTTGTTTCAATAAAATTAGAATATCAAACACTAATTAGTTTGCTTCCTTTCGTTGTCTGTTTGAAATAAAAAATGTAGAGAATACAAATTCACCTAGTATAAGATTCAGAAGTTTAGAGAAATTTTTGCAACAGCTATTCCTGAGGCCAGAGTTGAATAGGATCTCTAATTGCCATAAGGAACACTTGAGTGGTTCTAAAATGAGATTAAGAATTGTTAAGGAAATCTATATTTCTTAGTCATGCATTCAGACACTATTGTTAGTAAAAGAGATCTGCACTTAATACTAGAATATTTTATTTGTCCTTGATTCCATTTATTCCCAAAATACAATTTGGATCAGGCACATGTCAGAAATTGCACTGAAACCCAATCCAAGGAAATGGGGAAACATGAAAACCTAGGTATTACCAAGCAAGGATATTGTACAGAGTGGCTGCTACAAAACAGTCCACTGGTAGAGTGGTCCCCAAGCCAAGCAAATGTGGTCATTGCTAACAGTAGGAAAGTTTCTATGAGAAGTTTTGTTTCTTTTAATTCCCTGACTAATGTGAGCAATGGTTGTGTGAGATTGTGCTCTGTCTCTCTGACTTTAGTGCTCGGGGTATGCACTACTGTTTGCCTTCTTATTCTCTGCTTTTTGTGACCAATTTCCTCTGTAGAATTTGTGTTTTTCTGTATAGTGTAGAATGCAAGGAAAAGTCTCTTCTCACTTGGAATCTGAAGTGAAAAGGACATACCACAATTTGTAGAGACACAGCTCACAGGATGATTACAGGGAAATGTCACCTAGTCTCATGAAGCCAAGCCAGAGCCCTTTTTTTTTTGTTTTGTTTTGTTTAACCACTTCTTTCCCATGACAACAAGCCAGGTTCCACAGTTCCCTTTCACAAAGCTATCTAGGGAGAGCTTACAGATGTCATTGTGTCTGCACTTGCAAGAGCATGCCTTACAACAGAGTGTCACCACTTCATGTTTCTCTAATACTCTTGACTACTTTTAGTTTTTGTCTGGGACTTCTACTGTATGTTCATAGAATCACACATTTTGAATGTTTACTTTCATTTCCTCAAACATCATTGGCTCACAGGTGGGGTTACTTCTCAAATCTCAATGTAGTATGACACTTTGAATCTTGGACTCTCCTCCCTTCTCTTTTTCATTTCTGCATCCTTTCCCTCTAAAGTTTCCTAGCCATTATGCCATTTCATGTTTCCTTTGCTCAGCCTGGCTTCCCAGAACAGAAGGGGACAAAGTACAACCTTTCAAATACACACATATCCATCCAATATACATATATATATTTACATATACATATATATATATTTACATGAAATCTTATAATATTTGTCCTTTGGTGTCTGGCACATTTCACTTACTATGTTTTCAGGTTCATCCATGTCATAGATTTTTTACAATTTTATTTTTATGACTAAATAGTATATTATTTTATGGTTATGCTACATTTTGTTTATATATTTACCCATTGATTGTCACTTAGGCTTTTTTTTCTCATTCTGTGATTATAATATAGGACTTAGGAACACTCATGTACATGTGGGTTTTTTAACCTGTTTCCACTTCTTTTATATATATGCTAATGAGTACAATTGCTAAATAATTCTGTCTTTAACTTTCTGAGGACTTGTCAAACTTTTCCACAAAACCTGAACCACTGTTATCAGAAATGAATAAAGTTTTGAATTTCTACACAACTTCACCAATGCTTGCTGCTTTCCACTTCTAAAATAAAAACATAAGCCTAAATATAGAATAGTGATTACCAGAGGTTGTAAAAGGTAGAGGTGGAAAGAGGAGGGATAAGGAAGGTGGACAATAGGTACAAAAACAGAATTACAAACAATCAATTCTGCTGGGCCATAATACAGTGGGATTACTATAGTTTACAATAATTTATTATGTATTTTGCGAAGGTGCAAGAGAGAGGAGTTTGTAGGCTCCAAACATAAATGATAAGGACAGTTCTGGAATTACAGCTCAGTAGTAAAGTACTTGGCATAAGATATGTGGGGCTCTGGGTTTGAGTTTCATTACTATAAAATATTTTTAAGAAGTTCTAAGGAAAGGGAAGTGCTAATTATTCTGATTTCATCAGCTCATGTTGTAGTCTATGTAGAATTATCACAGTGAACTCCATTAATATATATAATTAGCATATACTAGAAACTTAAAATAAAAAAAAAATTGTGGCCATCCTAAACTAAAAGGTTTCTAAGATCAGACAGTAGATTCCTTATTTCTCCTATAATTGTTACACCTCTTTCATAAACTAGGTGATTGGACTTTGAACACAGAATAAATTTTGAAATATTTGTTAACCAAACGTGGAAATCAGAAATCACTGCTGAGGGTTTCAAATTATTGAAACAGACTCTGCAAGTATAATTGTAACTTGAAATAGTTTTACCAGTACTTCTTACTTCAGCAGTTCTGATCTAGGCAAATTCTTATCTGTTTTTGCCCTGGACACTCTGTTTGTTTTTGTCTTCTCTTTTTCCTTTAGCATATTTTTTTTCCTGTGGATTGTGCACACAAGAGAGGAATTTTAAACCTCTTCTTGCAGAAATGCATTCTTCTGTTTAAACATTAAACTTAAAACTAATCTCCTGTTTTGCACAAGCTCATATGCTAGGAAAAAAATGAAAATAAAAGTATTAGTAACCTGGACTAATTTTGTCCCTGCACACTCTGTTCTGGATTTTGTTCCAAAGATCAGGACAATGGTTAAGACAGAAAAATAAAATGAGCCAGGTTTTGTTCGATTAATTTACATTGGAAAGGGCAGAGAATTATAAAGGAAGAAAAAAATTAACTTATTATAAATGTGAATTTATTAGGTATTTTGAGAGAAAAGAATCTGAAGTATCAGATATATACTGAGTAAGAATGTAGAGAAGTAAATACATGAAAATTATCTTTGACTTATCATCTGCTCTATATTATAAGTAAAATATATTAACAGGCAAAATTAAAATGTAAATTTATTGTTTTTTAATATTTTAGACAGGTATTTGGATATGACCCCATTTAGACACTGCCATTAGGTGGGTTGATGTTATTAAATAATATTTAGAGGAAAAAATCTTAATTTAACCAAATTTATGGGAAACCTTGGGATATATATGACAATTCTATTAAAAGTGAAGGTGGTAGTAGCTTGTGAAATACCACTTCTACTTCTTCCCTAGAGATAAACACACATATATGTGTAAAATAATGTTTTCGAAATAGTTTGTAAAATTTGAAAACAGTCTAAATGCTTTATATCAGAGAAATAAATGAAATTTTATATCTAATGGAATGTTGCTGAGGAATCACAATAAGTAATATTGGCATGAATATATCTTAAAAATATAACATTGAATGAAGAAACAAGTTACTTTCTAATAACATTGATAGAAAGTAGAGAACAAAACTATATTTTCATATATTTTCTGACTACATATATGTGTTGATAAAACATAAAATAATTATAAACAAATGAACAAGAAAAGTATGATAGTAGTTGTTTCTGGGGTTTTAGTATACAGATAAAGTAAATAAAATCAGGAATGGTGACCAAAACAGATATTAGATCTATCTATAATGTCTTAAATTTTTAACAAAACCTTTTTAATGTAATGGAATTGTTAGTCTGTAAAAATCTTGTGAGCCCTTCAACTAGATTCCAATG
>JADRCC010188230.1:2483-12940 GCA_019843855.1 Hylomyscus alleni
AGTCATGGGAGGCAGATGAGGGAGGGAATGGGGAGGAGAATGGGGGCATTCACTGGAAGATTTTAATTCTGACAATTGATTATGCCATGTACTTGGCAGGGAGATCTCATTTTATGTGAATGACATCAGACAAACGAACCATAGAAAACAATGAACCATTCTATTATAGAATTTTGGAAATTACTTGGGGAAGAGATTGTGGCCTGATTCTTCTGCTTTGAATGTGAGGAAACAGACTCAGAAAAACGCAGTGTCCTGTTCAATGTCACAAAACCAAACGTGGCCAATGCTGGTTGTCTTGCAATATTTGCCCTCCCCTCGTTTCTCGGAAATGCTAATCCTGCCTTTAGCTGTGCACATGACTTCTGGAAGAAAGTCCATATTTTCCAGTAAGATGAGGTTTCATGACTAAGTTTTGGGCTAAGTGGTGTGAGCACTTGTGAGTGGTGTGGGAAATACGTTCACAGGTCAGAGTTTGGGGTGTTCTTGCTTCTGGGTTGCAGATTGACAGCTGCAAGTTCAAGTAGCCTGCCTGGACAATGAAGTGGAAGATGTGTTTGTAAATCCGGAAGAGCGCAGCAAGATGGAATTCTAGAGCTTTGCTGATATGGAATTGTCATCTTAGCTCTGCAATTTTCATTTCCACTCCCTACAGGAAAGAGAAATGAGTTTCTATTTTTGTTTCAGTTACTTTTATTTCTGACTTTTATCCTTTAAAGTTGAGTTGAATTGAATCTGAAAGGATATAAGCAGTAAAGGAAGGTTAGGGATTTTGGATTCCTGAACCCAAGTACAGAACTATTATGTTTCTCTCTATGTGAGCATGTATCCATATTTGTGTGTATTCTGGGGCACATGCATGTTTGTGTGTGTGTGTGTGTGTGTGTGTGTGTGTTAAAGACTCATATGGCATTCCTCAGGTACCATCCACCTTTTCCTTGAGTCAGACAAGGTCTCTAATGACTTAGAACTTATACAGCTCTAGAGAACTGCTTCTCTCTGCCTTTCCAGTACTGGGATTACATGTACATCTCTATATCTGACTTTTTTTTAATTAATTAATTAATTTTTTTCTTTTTAATGAACAAACAAAAACAACAAGAACAAACCCTGTTGCCTCCCCCCTCCCCATGCTTGCCACCCCACCCTCTCCCACTTATCAGTCCTGTCATTCCCCTACACTGGGGCACAGAACCTTCACAGGGCCAAGGGCCTCTCCTCCCATTGATGACCAACTTTGCAATTCTCTACTATACACATGCTGCCAGAACAATCAGTCCCACCATGTATAGTCCTTGGTTGGTGGTTGAGTCCCTGGGAGCTCTGAGGGCATTGGTCAGTTCATATTGTTGTTCGTCCCAAGAGGTTGCACACCCTTCAACTCCATTGGTTCCTCTCTAACTCCTTCATTGGGGACCCTGCACTCAGTTCAATGGATGGCTGTGAGCCTCTACCTCTGTCTATACCTGACTTTTTTCCCCCTCTCTTAAACATGGATTCTGGCAATCAGACTCAGGTTCTCATGCTCGCAAACTAAGTACTTTACTAATTGAACTATCTTCCCAATCCTTATTATGCTTATTACTATTAATAACAAATGTGTGGCTAGTGATATAACAGGACTAGAGTGCTTACAAGCACAAGGCCCTCCCTGAGTTTATTTCCCAGCAATGAAAACAAACGAAGATAGACATTAAGCTGTAATAAGAGTTTGTACATACTAGTTGCCAATATTTTTTGGGTGCTTACTACATGTTAGTCACTAATTTAATTCTCATGTTCACTATAGGATATTATCATTGCTCTCATTTTACAAAGAACTGAGATATTGAGAGCTTAGATCTTGTCTAAGTTCACATATGTACTAAGAGGTAGATGTGAGATTCGAACCCAGGAAGCCTGGTTCCAGGTCCTGCAGTATTAGGTCCTACGTTACCATCTGTCTTATGATTTCAGCTCCTCCTCATCCCCTCTTGCCATTTTACAGAGGAGGAAGTGGTAACAGACAATTGCCCAATCATTTGCTTAAATTCACAGTGCTGCAACCTGCATTATAGGCCAGACTAACTCCCACTCTATGTTCTTCCCCTGGACCACCCTGCTGTCCAGAGGCCACCTGTGCAGATACATAAGCCCCACCCTTTGCTTCCCCTTCCAACATACAACACACATACACACACACACACAACCACCCAGTAGGCATTCAGACATTTTTGTGGCCAGGCTGGCTACAACCTTCTTTGAAAAGCAGCCAGCTTTTGCCCTCCACCAAATAAGTTTGTTTTATTTATAGTCTCCTGCACAGAGCTTTTTGAACTGAGTACTCATTCCAGAGAAGATCTTGATAATAACTGCTCCTTGGAGAGGTTTCATAGAAAACAAGGTGAGTAAACACATGGAGCCCTTGCCTGTCTAGCAGAACATTGCTCCTGGGGGTGTTTATAAGTCTGTGTTGGTGTCTGGGTGCAAAGACTTTGAATTCAAAATGGCAGTTTGGACATTTCTTTTTTTTTTTTTTTTTTTTTTTTTAATTCAAAAAGGTTCACCCTTTGCCTTCAACAACCTCAAGGCATAGACAAAAGGGAGGTGTCGTTTTTATCCAGGAGGTAATGCCCAAAGAAGGAGTTTTCCTACTATTCATTGTGTTTTCTTTACTCCCTGCCTGGCTGGTAGCCTAGGATGTTACTGTAGCAACTGTGAGATGAGTGCAGAGTTGGGGAGGCACTTTATGGATTTATAAAGGTTAAAATGGTGGAAGGGACGAACATTTCAGAAGAGAAAACTGAAGGAGCAAGGATGAAAAAAGAAAAGGCTCAGGACCAAGAGGGACCCGCAGGCTTGTAGTGTTTCCGACCTGTGTCCAAAAGTGCCACCCTCAAGAGTGTCTGGGTCTATCATGTGACTGGAATTATTTAGCACTGAGGTTGACCCCCTTGGATTCACTCATTACTTGTATCACCTGGGGAATATGCCTCAGTTTCCCATTTGCAAAATGAAAGGACAAATTCCCAGGGCCATCATGAGGCTAGGCATAAACCAGGCCTGGGGAATACTATGCCTAATTCATAGAGGGCATGCACTCATGCCTTCACTAAATGGTTCTGTCATTATTGCTTCCTTTGTGGCCCCTCCAGGCCTAGAGGACATGAAACCAGGGTTCATGAAAGTGAGTCTCTCGGGGCATGGCAGGGACAGATAGCAGGTTGATGTTTCTGGCTCTCAAATATTATTTTTTAGTTAATTTCTGCCGGGGACTGTTGTGATCAGAGGAGGTTTTAGTACTGGAGCCCTCAAAATGACCAATAAAGGAAGCAGGGGTCCTTTTGAGCCACCCTTCAGGTCCTCTATTAGTCCTGCTTTGCTTGTGATGAAATACCTGACTAAAGCAAGTGAAGCAAGTCTAGGGTGGGTGTGGTGGCACGTGCCTCTAAGGCCAGCAGCACTCAGACAGGCTTATTTCTGTTTGTTTTGAGCCAACCAAGGCTGGGTAGCAAGATAGTGAGGCTTTGTCACAAAAAAAAGAAAGAAAGAAAGAAAGAAAGAAAGAAAGAAAGAAAGAAAGAAAGAAAGAGCAACGTAGGGTTTAATTTGGCTCACATTTTGAGGGTACAGTACAGTTTAACATGGTAGGAGGAGAAGACATGGTAGCAGGAAAGTGAGGCTGCTAGTTACAATGACCGAATCCAGTCAGGAAGCATAGAGAGAGACGAATGCTGCTTTCCCTGGAAGGGAAGCCTTCCATGGAAGCCAGTCCATGGAAGAGGCCACCCTCCTGAATTAAACTAATCTGGAAACTCCCTCAGATATTTCCGGAATTTTCTCACTTAGGCAATTGATTGTAGAACCTGATCCTCACAGCAAACTAGCCACCATCTTCACATCAGCTGTGCCTGCTTGCAGAAGATCATCTGGAGCAGGCAGGCCTGTTGGTTGTTACCAGTTTCTCAGAAGAGACTCCGCCTGGTCCTCCCAGCTATGTGTATGCAATCTACTCCATCTACTGTAATTGCCCATCCCTCCGGGCCTGGGGAGGTGCTAGAGTACAGAGACTGTAGTAGATTATAGGAGGTTAACTAAAGAAAACTGTATGTATATATGTCTACAGGAAAGCTATCATTCATAGTAGGGTAGACTTTTTTTTTTTTTTCTTCCCAAAATAGAGTTTCTCATGTGGCCCTGGCTCTCCTGGAACTAGTTCCGTAGAGCAGGCTGGTTTCAAATTCACAGAGATCCATTAGCCTCTGCTTCCCAAGTGCTGGGATTAAAGAAATGAGCCATCATGGGGGTGGTAGTGGGGGTGTGTAGGGCCGACACTTCTGGTGCAGCAGCTTTGGAGTCACCCTGTAAGCACCCCCCACTTATGTTCTATAAGAAAGTCCAATAAAATCATTGATTCCACAGGTTAAACATTTGGACTAACTCATCCTCAGCTCCTGGCGTGCAGTTCTATGGTACCCCATTTCCTGGGATGGGCGGGCTCTCTCCCAAGCTCCCACTTATGTATTAAAAAACAACCAAAACCAAAAACTCTTTAAAGCCAAACTTCCATGGTCTGTGAACTTCATTTTTCAAATTCGGGAAACAAGAACCCCGAAGCCTGATTCAGTGAAACTGGAGTCATTGTGGGTTCCTGAGTTAAAGCATATGGGAGGGGAGGACAACTGTTTCCCTCCAATTCAGGTACCCCGAATTTTAGCCTGTCAAGAGTTCTCCACTTGAGGACTGGATGAAGGCTTCTTTAGTGGCCGCTGGGGACACGATGGAAGTTTCTTCAGGGCGCTTTGGCTGGATTCTGAGGAAAAGCAGTAGGACAAAGGTCCCTGGGTCTCTTCTCAGAGAAGCCACAGGCCTTTCAGGTAGACCGGTGTCCTGCTGAGCGCTTCCCGCCCCCCAGGCCAGCCTCACGCGAGTGGACTACACTTCCCAGCAGCCCCCGCGGTCATCGGCGCGGGCGGGAGGGGGCGGCGGTGTGAGAGACGGAGGGGGCGGCGCGCACCGGGTACGCGCGCCGGCGACCATGGCGTTCGCCTGGCTGGAGCGAGTACTTTAACCCCGGGAGGCGACAGCAGCGGCGGCGGCCTGGGAGCGAGCCTCGAGCGGGCGGGCCCCTGCCTGAGGGAAGGGAGGAAGGGGCGGGGAGAGCGCCGGAGGGAGGCCGGTCGGCCGCGGGCGGGCGGGCAGCGCAGTGCAGCGCCGAGCGGGGCCCGCGGGTCCATGAGGAGGCCCCGGGACCATGGGCTCCAGGATCAAGTGAGTGCGGCCGGGCGGAGCCGGGCGCGGGGGAGGCGAGGCTGGGATAGGGTTGCAGGCCGTGGGCCGCGCTTGGGGGACTTGTTGCCCGGGCCGGAGGGGCGCCCCGCGTGGAGGCGTCAAGCGGGGAGGGGGACGGTTGCCATGACGATGCGGGAAGGCTCGGAGACGGGGTGCGCGCGGGGTGGAGGGACTCGGATGATCAGATGTCCCCTCCTCACCTGAGGGCGGGAACTGCTGACGCGGTGGCTCCCTAGGCGGGATGTACGGAGCTCCAGAAAACTGTCATACAGCTGCTGGGAGGGGGGAGGTCTCCGGAAGCAAGTCCTCATAAGGGTGTGTGTGGGGCGACCCCGAGAGTTGGCAGGTCCTGAGAGGTTGCAGCCTGTCTGCTTGAGGCCCGTAACCATTACAGAAGTGGTGTGAGGTTCTTAGAGGGAGGGGGCTTCTGGAACATTTAAGGGCAGGTTGGCCTGCACAGGAAGGCCCTTTGCCTTTGCTGTCTCTTCCTCTTATCTGAGTCCCCACACAAGCAAGGGCCAAAGGCTATGAAGGAAGACACCTTTAGGTCGTCACTGAACACCTGATTTTGAAAAGGTTTTGTAATCCAATCTGGCAAATTCTCTCACTTCTTCATTTGCTTGGAGTCTCTGGTTGAGGCTTAGTTTTCTCGTGGAAATGTTGATACTTGTAACTTCAGTACCCACTGAAACATTAGAAGTTGACTTTGGAAAGTGCAACTTTTCTGTGGTCCAATTTGGGTGTTGTTGCTTTGGTTTCTATCTCCCCTCCCAGCCGAGACCTCTTCTGGCCACTCCCTTCCTCAGCCCTAGAACTCACGTGCTTTTATCTCTCTCGAATCATTAGCAAATGTTCACTTTTTCTCTATGACTAATAGAATTGCTTAAGAACATTGAAAAACAAAGTTGACAGCATAGGCTTTTCGGGAAAACAGCATTCACAAGACACCATAAACCCTCTTTTAGGAAAGCCCGTGGAATGTGTTTATTTCAGCATTTTGAGAATTGTACTAGGGAAGTTTGAAAGAGGAAGGGCCTCAAGGGCAAAAATCTAATAATTATTCAAACAGTGCATCTCATGTCCAAGTGATACACATGCAGTGTGACCCTTGCTCAGCTGCTCAGTCTCTCCAGCAGTTAGGGTTCTCATTTACAAAAGGTGTCTTGTAAATTTTGCAGAAATCCTGTGACACCTGCTGAATGAAATTAGAAAAGTTTGCGCATGAAAATGGATGTGGAGGCATAAGAAGAGCTTTCTATTTTATTTTATTTTTAATAGAAAAGGGAGGAGGGGGTTAGAATATAACAAGAGTCTGAGAATCTGGGGAGGTAAAGTGATTTAGTTTGTGAGCTATTGGTATTAAAAAAGGAGCTCCAGGGTAAATTCTGGCCTTCTAGTAAGAGTTGTTGAGTTTGGAATTTCAATAGCACGAAGAAACACTTTCTGGAAGTCACTTCAGAATTGCTGAGAAAGCATGAGGATGTATGTGTCTTACCTTTCTTGTTCCAGAGAAGTTCAGAGGCTTGCTGGACTGGAGGCATCAAGTATTCGAGTGAATATTAAAATAGAACAAGTTCAGATGACTAGCTGTCATCTGGTCTCACTCTTGACAGTAGCAGGTTGTCAAATTTGTTTTGTAAGTATGCTTGGTGGACTGCATCACTGTAATATCTGAGCACTTGGGTAAGGGAATTACCAAAGCATGGAATTTCATTAAGTGTGAAATTAGTATGAAAAATGGCCTTATTAATCTTCAAGTAGACTGCTCAGTGGTTAAAAGAAAAACTAAAAAGGCCTGGGAAATATGTTAACCTGTGGTGAGATTGAAAGAATACGAAAATAGAAGTTATGAAAATTAGTTGTGACTTACAACAAGTGTTGATTGTGCAGTTTCTGTCCATAGCTAGGGGTATGGATGGACAGGAGGTAAGGGAATGAATGATCAATTTAGGTACCACCCTTGTCATTGGAGAAAATGGCTTTGGTTGCTACTGGCCATTCTGTCCTGCAGAACAGAAAGGTGTTCAGGGTAGTCACTTGGCTGAAGTGAAAGCTAAGTGAGTAGGCCCCCTTGAGTAAGTAGGTAGTTAGGTGGATGGGGGCAGACTGAGCATTCTTTAGGCCCTGCTTTCTTTTGCTTATCTCTGATGCCTTGTGCCATTGGAAGGGCAATGTAAATCAGATCTGGGTTCAAATACCGGCTCTTTCTCATGCTATGAAGCAGTGTATCCAAACAGTGAATCTGGATTTTCCTAGGATAGAAGGGGCTTGCAGGATCTTTATGAGCAGTAAACATAGGATCAATGTGATTGCCAGGCCCATATTAGGAACTTAGTGTTTTACACCGTCTAGTCAAATGATTAAGAAGAATATCTGATGTATTTTATGCCAGAAATGTCAGAGAAAGGTACGTTTTAGGTAACAGAGAACAAAGTTTTAAGGACCAAGGGTTAAGATTGATTTAACACTGTCACAATATTAAAAAATAAAAATTGATTAAAAAACAATACTGTGTGTAATTGTGAAGCTGGTGTCTGCAGTATGATGAGTGATAAAACGTGTATTGTTAGATCCAGGAGGTGGTTTACTATTTGTTCAGGGTGGGAAGCTGGGGCTGCTCGAACAGTCCCTGTGCTGGGACCATGGTAATGTTTAATGTGAATCATTTTATAAAACATAACTGCCCACTTTTGCTACTTATTAATTACTGTTTTCACTTGAGAGAGTAGGAGGTTTAAGGTCAGATAGATGTCAGTTCCCTACCAGCTAGCTGTCTGCACTCCCATCCTAGGTCAGGTACCTTTCTGTTTTGATAATCACATTAGGATGGCAGTGCCAAGCCTTGTTCCTCAGTTGGCTTACATTAAGTCAGACACAAACTTCTTGAGAGTAAGGACTATCAGACTTGTTTTTTAGTTCCCTGTGAGCTGGCACATGATTGTCAAGGAAGAATTTATGAGCTGTGTTTAATAGATAGGATCTGAATTAAGATGCTTAGACATTAAGTTCTCAGATTGAAATGTATATAGAATTAAAAAGAACAATTTGCTATTAGAACTCTTAAAAGGTTTTGTATTTAATAAGTGTAAGTCAGATTGTCTGGGCAGAACATTACTTATTTTTACTGACAAGAATTTGTTTAGTCTGTGTTCATTTTAAATAATGACACATTGTCTTGAATCAAACCAAACATCTAAGTGATGAAGGGAAAAGATCACCAATATTCAGGTGATTCACTGGAAATCTAAACCTTCAGGCCAAGCAGAGATTTTCTAGAGGCATAAAAGGAGTGGTGCTAAGTGACATTCTTGGACAGGTATGTTTAAATCTTATTTAGTGTTTCAGTGATCCCTGTGGACTGGAATGTAGTTAATATGAGGCAATTTAACTGATAATGCAGATGCACAGCAGGAAACCATGAGGCAGTTTAATATTGCTTGTGGTGACATCCTAGAAATTGTTTCCAGGCACCAAGTCCAGGAAGTGGGTTGTAAGTAATGGAAGGAAGTGTTTTAAGTGAGTTTGAAGAGATCTGACATTAATGGAGTCTGAGAAAAGCATACTTTAAGATTTGAAGGCATAGGAACAGGGTAGGCCAACAGCTTTGGCCTTATGGTGGTCTGCATTAGCCCGTATGCTGTTCTGCTGTCCCCATCAGACCGACCTTGAGGTTGGTATTGAAGGAATCCATTAATTATTTACTCTCTTACTATACAACCAAGAAGTGTCAAGCACACATTAAGCACTTAATAAATGTTAGCTGTTATCAGTTATAGTAGTACTGTGCCTGATGGCGTGCCAAGTACTAGGGGTACAAAAATGAAAAGATTTTCTTTTGCCCTAAGGCTTTCAAAGTAGTAGGCACACGTATACAATAAAAGCACCCTTCTCCCCCCTTTTCCCTCAAACCCTAGGCATAATTCAACATAATTGCTATGGTAGCAGGGCTACAAGTAATGGAGTGAAGGTGATGGAGTGAAGGTGAGACTGGCTACCCTGGGGTTGGGAAGAAGTGTCAAGAGAAGGTGGCTTTGGGGAGAGAATGCTTTAGTTGCAAGATGAATAAGGACCCTAAAGGGGTGAGGATGGTGATGGTGGCTGTGGTATCAACTGAGAATGGTACATGTGAGGACAGGTCTATTAGGGAAATGAAAATATTACTTAAATGTGAGGAACTGTGTTAGCCATCTGGGATTATAGTGGGGGATGACAGATGGTTCTGTTTGTTTGTTTGTGTTTTGAGTATTCTGTGAATTCCTAGCTGTCCTGTTCTGTAGACCAGGTTGGCTTTGAACTCGCAGAGATCTGCCTACCTCTGCTTCTGGAGTGCTGGGATTAAAGATATGTGCCACCATGCCTGGCAGGTAGATGGTTTTTGTTTTCTTTTTTTTTTTTAATTTATGTTTTTCTTTTTAATGAACAAAAAAAACAACAAGAACAAACCCCTGTTGCCTCCCCCCTCCCCATGCTTACCACCCCACTCTCTCCCACTTATTGGCCCTGTCATTCCCCTACACTGGGGCACAGAACCTTCACAGGGCCAAGGGCCTCTCCTCCCATTGATGATTGACTTTGCAATCCTCTACTATACACATGCTGTCAGAAAATCAGTCCCACCATGTATAGTCCTTGGTTGGTGGTTGAGTCCCTGGGAGCTCTGAGGGCATTGGTCAGTCCATATTGTTGTTCATCCCAAGAGGCTGCAAACCCTTCAACTCCATTGGTTCCCCCTCTAACTCCTTCATTGGGGACTCTGCACTCAGTTCAATGGATGGCTGTGAGCCTCTACTTCTGTATTAGTCAGGTACTGTCAGAGCCTCTCAGGAGACAGCTATATCAGGCTGGAGTGCCCTTCCTTCAGTCTCTGCTCCATAGTTAGTCTCTGCAACTCCTTGCATGGGTATTTTATTTCCCCCTTTTAAGAAGGAATGAAATACATTCTTTTTTCTTGAGTTTCTTGAGGTTTGTGGGTTGTACTTTGTGTATTCCAAACTTCTGGGCTAATAACCACTTATCAGAGAGTGCATACCATGTGTGTTCTTTTGTGATTGAGTTACCTCACTCAGGATGATATTCTCCAGATCCATCCATTTCCCTAAGAATTTCATAAATTCATTGTTTTTAATAGCTGAGTAGTACTCCATTGTGTAGATGTACCATAATTTCTGTATCCATTCCTCTGTTGA
>JADRCC010188232.1:0-10484 GCA_019843855.1 Hylomyscus alleni
TAAATTACAGCCTAACCATCTGAGTGACCTCTGCCCCTGGAATAGAAATTGACTGGCAGGTTTAAGTGAACATCCTACCCCACACAGATGCTCTTCAAACTGAAGTAGTTCAGCAGATGGATTTGGTTTCAAGCATATTATCCTTTCAAAATCAGACCAGTATGTCAACCCAGAGAAAAAAGTAATATCATATGAGAACCCCACATTTTCACAAAAACACACCACAATAAAAAAATAAGTTGGCCACATATAGATTAAATTTATGAGGTAGATTTATCACTTGTTTAATTTCCTGGCATTTGCAGTAAACATTACTTCTCTTAAGATGAAACTTCAGTGCAAGTTGAGATAATTGTCATTGAGAAATTAGTGAGTACCTTTCTGAGCTCAAGAAGAACAAAGACCAAAGTGTGGGTGCTCCAGTCTTTCATAGAAGGGGAGGGCAAACTTCTCATGGGAACAAGTACGGAAAAAAAGTGTGGAACAGAGACTGAAGGAAAGGCCATCCAGAGACTGCACCACCTGGGGATCCATCCCATATACAGTCACCAAAGGCAGACACTACTGTGGATGCCAAGAAGTGCATGCTGATAGGAGCCTGATATAAGTGTCTTCTGAGAGGCTCTGCCTGATAAATTCAGAGGCAGATGCTTGCAGCCAACCATTGGACTGAGCAAGGGATATACAATGTAGGAGTTACATAAAGGACTGAAGGGGATGAAGGGGTTTGCAGTCCCATAGGAGGAACAACAATATGAACTAACTAGCACCCCTCAGAACTCCTAGGGACTAAGCCACCACCAAGGAGTACACATGGAAGGACACATGACTCCAGCCGCTTATGTAGCAGAGGATGGCTTTGTTGGGCATCAATGGGAGAAGAGGCCTTTGGTCCTATAAAGGTTTGATGCCCTAGTGTAGGGGAATGAGAGAGCGGGGAGGCAGAAGTGAGTGGGTGAATGGGAAAATACCCTCATATAAGCAGGGGGAGGGGAGATGGGTTAGTGGTTTTTGGGGTGGGGGTGAGAATCCAGGAAAAGGGATAACATTTGAAATGTAAATAAAGAAAATATCCAAGAAAGAAAAGGGGGCTTTAGCAGCTGCTGCTTCCCTGCTGTTGCCCTTGCTGCTGGGGGTCCCTGAAAGTTTCTGCTGCTATAGTTGCTGTTGCTATAGGTACTGCTGGATTTCTGGTTTGTCAGACTACTTGGTATTCTGAAGTTGAAGTTTGGACTTGCCCTAAGGAACCCAACACCTTCAATCAGCAGGAAGTAGCCTAGCAAGTTCTGTGTCCCCTTTTGCCTCTAACCTTTCTCTCCTATCTACTGTTCAGCATTGGAAAGGATTAGTGTGGAATAAGGGTTGGAATGGAGGTAGAGATATAAGAACCCCTTAAAATAGCTAAACAAACAAAGAAAAAAAAGAGTGCAAATAGATCCACATTTATCATCCTGTACAAAACACAAGTCCAAGTAAGTTAATTACCTCAACACTAAACCAGACAAATTGAACTTAGAAGAGAAAGTTGGGAATACCCTGGAACACATTAACACACAGCAACTTCCTAAACAGAACATCAATAACCCAGGCACTAAGATTGAGAATTATTAAATAGGACCTCATGGCACTGTAAAGTTTCTATAAGGTAGAAACTACAAAGTCTCATCAGTAGGATGAAACAGAAGTCTAAGGAATAAGAAAAAAGATCACCATCACCACATTCAGATAATATTCCAAATATATAAAGAATTCAAGAATATAGGCATCAACAAAAGAAACAGTACAAGTAAAAAGTGGAATACAGAGCTAAATAGAAAATTCATTGTCTCAGAGTCTCAAAAGGTTGAGAACCTCAGAAGGAAAGGGGAACACTTAACGATTGCTCGGAAGATTGTAAACTCATACAACCACTTTGAATATAAATATAGAATGTTCTCAGAAACTTGAGATTCAGTCTTCTTCAAGACCCATTTAAACATTCTTGGACATATACCAAAAAGATACTTGTCTTAATTCAGATTTTATTGCTGCAAAGTAACACCATAGCCATGGCAGCTCTTATAAAGAAAACTGTTTAATGGACCTGGCTGACAGTTTAAGGTGTTTATTCTATCATTATCAGGGTAAGAAACATGTCAACATGCAGACAGACATGGCATTCAAGAAGGAGCTAAGAGGAATAGATACAGAAAATGTGGTACATTTAAACAATGGAATACTACTCAGTTGTTTAAAACAATGAATTCATGAAATTCTTAGGTGCCATGGACTGGGTTGCTTCAGGGACCCCTTGTTCTATGGGGTAATAAAAGTTCTGGCGAGATGGGCAAAGAATTCAGGGAGTGACAAACAGAAATGACACAAGGGAGTGTGGTATCTGAATGCAACTTGTACAAAGTGAAAATCAAGCTTATATAGTATACGAAAAACAGAGCAAATGACAGAAGTCATGTAGGCAGGCGACAGCTACATCAAGGAGATGTAAGATCAGTGAGAGAAAGCAGGCAGGTGCAAAACGGTGGAACAGTGGTGTCCTTCTTCTTGGATTATTCTTCTTTGGGCTAATTTACCCCAAGATAAATTATCTGGGTCTGTCTGAGGCAAGCAGCTGAAGGTCATATACTAGCATACCTTGGCTGTAACATAATTAGTGACGGAAGTCCTACAACTTCTCTCTGGTAGTAAAACAATTCTGCCTTGTGTGAGACTGCTCTGATAATAAATGTCTAACTGCTGTCTCTAACTCTTGAGACACTCTGTGTGGTAAGACAGCTTCTAAGTAAAAATTCCAAGCTAATTACAACTAGAAAATCAATTAGGATTATTGAAACACCGTGGAGGCCAGGAAATAATGTTTAATCTCAGTATTAGCTAATAATGAAATATTTCTTAGGGCACCTTTATGTCTGAATAAAGAAAGCACGCAAATCTCTCCACAGACTTTAGCAGAGAGCAATCTGGAACACATCTGAGCTAGGAGAAGTCAACGACTGACTACCTCAGGAGACTGGCCGGAACATATGCCTCAGGTCTATGATCGGGTTTTTAGGCCTGTCATACAGACAGAACTGAAGTAGACAAGTTCTGTTTGAGGCAAATGGATGGAACTATAAAATATCATACTGAGTGAGGTAACCCAATCACAAAAGAACACACATATTATGCACTTACCCATAAATGGATATTAGCCCAGAAATTAGGAATATCCAAGATACAATTCACAAGAAGAAAAAAGACCAAAGTGTGGATACTTCAATCTTTCTTAGAAGGGGGATCAAAACACCCTTGGGAGGAAAGACAAAGTGTGGAGCAGAAACTGAAGGAAAGGCCATCCAAAGACTATCACACCTGGGGATATATTCCATATACCAAACCCAAACATTATTGTAGATGCCAAAATGTGCTTCCTGACAGGATCCTGATATAGCTGTCTCATAAGAGGCTCTGCCAGTGCCTGACAAATACAGAAGTGGATGCTCATAGCCATCCATTGGACTGAGAACAGGATCCCCAAAGAAGGAGCTAGAGAAAGGAACCAAGAAGCTGAAGAGGTTTGCAACTTCATAGGAGGAACAACAATACGAACTAACCAGTAACCCCAGAGCTCCTAGGGACTAAACCACCAACCAAAAAGTACACACAGTGGGACTCATGTCTCCAGCTGCATATGTAGCAGAGAATGGCCTAGTCAGTTATCAATGGGAGGAGAGGCCCTTGGTCCTGTGAAGGTTCTATGCCCCAGTGTAGGGGAATACCAGGGCAAGGATGTGGGAGTGTATGGATTGGTGAGCAGGGAGAGTACGGAGGGAATCTGTGATTTTTCAGAGGGGAAACCAGGAAAGGGGGAAACATTCAAAATGAAAATAAAGAAAATATCTAATTAAAAAAAATGGGAAAGAGCCACAAATTCAATGTCACATGACAAAATTTTCTAAAGACAACTTCTATGGTTTAGAGACTAAGATCAAACTTTGATAAAAGTGAAGTCATCAAGCAGCAAAGCTTCTCTAAGACAAAAGACAGTATCAAATTAGTAACCTAAAGATATGGGAAAGGTCTTTAAGAACCTGCATCTCGGGGCTAGCGAGATGGCTCAGTGGATAAGAGCACTGACTGCTCTTCTGAAGGTGCTGAGTTCGGATCCCAGCAACCATATGGTGGCTCACAACCACCCATAATGAGATCTGACGCCCTCTTCTGGTGCGTCTAAACAGCCACAGTGAATTGCGCTGGAGTTCAATAACCAGCAGCCACATACATGATGGCTCACAGTCATCTGTACAGCTACAGTGTACTCATACACATAAAACAAATAAAATAAAATAAATCTTTAAAAAAAAAGAACATGCATCTCATGGGGGCTAATATCCAATATATACAAAGAATTCAGGTTAGAATTCAGAGTACCAATTAACCCTATTAAAAACGGGGTACACGTCTAAACAAAAAATTCTTAACTGAACAATCTTGAATGGTAGAAAAACACCTAAAGAAATATTCAACATCTTTAGTCATCAGGTCAATGCAAATTAAAATGCCCCTAAAATTCTACCTCACACCAATCAAAATGGCTAAGATCAAAAACTCAGGTGACAGCAGATGCTGGTGAGGATGTGGAGAAAGAGGAACATCTCTTCATTCCTGGTGGGGCTGACAGCTGGTTCAACAACTCTGGAAATCAGTCTGGCAGTTTTTCAGAAAATTGGAAATAGTTCTAGCTGAAGAGCAACCTATACCTCTACTAGGCATATACTGAAAAGATAATTCAACATAACAAAGACAC
The DNA here is from genome assembly GCA_019843855.1 of Hylomyscus alleni. Taxonomy (NCBI): domain Eukaryota; kingdom Metazoa; phylum Chordata; class Mammalia; order Rodentia; family Muridae; genus Hylomyscus; species Hylomyscus alleni. Next base: position 4,784 of record JADRCC010188232.1, read on the forward strand.
ACATGTACCACTATGTTCATAGCAGCCTTATTTATAATAGCCAGAAACTGAAAACAATTCAGTTATCCTTCAATAGAAGTATGGATACAGAAAATGTGGTACATTTACACAATGGCATGCTACTCAACTATTAAAATTGATGACTTCAGGCAAATGGAAGGAGCTAGAAAATATCATCTTGAGTGAGGTAACCCAGATCCAAAAGGATATACATGATATGTACTCACTGATAAGTTGTTATTAGCCCAAAAGCTCAGAATATCCATGATGCAATTCATAGATGATACAAAGCTAAACAAGATGGAAGGCCAAATTTTGGATACTTCAATCCCACTAAGAAGGGGGAACAAAATAATCACTGGTTGTATAGGGTGAGAGGGTACATGTTGGGAGAGGGGAGAGGAACTTATCAAAAGCGCAGCAGGTTCAGGTATGGAAATAGACAACCAAGAAGTCCAGAAAGGACAGGAGAATGAATAAAAATATGTAACAGTTGAAGTGGGGAATTTGGAGAACCATTAGAAAGTCCCAGATTATAAGGAAGTGAGAAGTTCCCAGGACCCAATAGAATGACACTAGCCAAAATACACAGCAGATGGGAAATAGAACCTAAAAAGACTTCTTCCAGTAGATAATCATGTCCCACAGTTGAGGTTTGGGGCCACCTACCCAACTCAAAATATTTAACCCAGAATTGCTCCTCTCTAAAGGAAACACAGAGACAAAAATTAGAGCAGAGACTGAAGGAAAGACCATCTAGAGAGTCATCCTATCAGAGGATACCAATCCCAGACACTATTACTGATGCCAAGAGGTGTTCCCAGATATGGGCCTAGTGTGGCTGTCTTAGTGGCTCTGCCAGCATATGACTAAGGTAGATGCAGATACTTACAGCCAAACAAGGAACTAAGTCCTGGGACCCCAGTTGAAGGGTTAGAGGAAGAGTTAGCTGAAGGGGATTGTAACCCCATAGGAAGAACAACAATATTAACTAATTGGACCACCCCAGAGCTCCCATGGACTAAACCACCAACCACAGAGTATACATGAATGGGTCCATGGCTCCCACTACGTATGTAGCAGAAGAGTGCCTTATCTGACATCAATGGGACAGGAGGCCCTTGATCCTGTGGAGGCTTGTTGCCTCAGTATAGGGAGATGCTGGAGTGGTTAGGCAGGAGTGAGTGGGTTGGTCGGGGAGCATCCTTTTAGAGGCAAAGGGGATGAGTATGGGATGGGTGGGGTTGTGGAAGGTATATCTGAAAAGGAGAAAACATTTGAAATAAAAGTAAATAAAATAACCATTAATAAAAAAACAAACAATAAAACAACAAAACAAAACAAAACACCATGCAACTCCAGAGTAGGGATTGTCTTTGAGGAATAAGTAGGGCTACATAGGTGGTAGCCATGATATCTACAGTGGTTTGTGACTACAATCTGAAGAAAATGTGTCTGAATGATAACATAAATAAATAAATAAATATTACATCTATTGTGATATAAATTAATACATAAATAAATTGAAAATCTTCACTTTTTAAAAACTGTGTTTATTAATACCGTCTGAAGCTTAACTTTTTAAAAATTAGATTAAATTTAATTTAAAAATTGCAAACATCTAAATAATGGTGGTAATGAGGTTCACAATTTTACATGTTTAATAATATGGAAGGTATCCAAATTAAAAGAGGTTTCTATACATTTCAAAAGGAGATGATGTACATCAAATATCTCATAACATATATATGAGTAATAACTAGTAAGAGTTTAAGGTTTTTTTATTAGATATTTTCTTTATTTACATTTCAAATGATATCCCATTTTCTGGTTTGCCCTCCAAAAAAAACAAAAACAAAAAAAAACCCTATTCCCTCTGTACTTCCCCTGCTTACCAACCCATCCTCTCCCACTTCCTGGCCCTGGTATTCCTCTATACTGGGGCATAGAACCTTCACAGGACCAAGGGCCTCTCCTCCCACTGATGACTGACTAGGCCATCCTCTGCTACATATACAGCTGGAGCCATAAGTCCCACCATGTGTATTCCTTGGTTAGTGGTTTAATCCCTGGGAGTTCTAGGAGTACTGGTTAGTTCATATTGTTGTTCCTCCTAAGGGGCTGCAAACCCTTCAGTCCCTTGGTTCCTTTCTCTAGCTCCTTCATTGAGGACCCTGTGCTCAGACCAACGGATGTCTGTGAACCTCTACTACTGTATTAGTGGGACCCTGTCAGAGTCTCTCAGGAGAGAGCTATATGAGGCTCCTGCCAGCCAGCACTAGCAGGCATCCACAATAATGTCTGGGTTTGGTGATTGAATATGGGAAGGATTCCCAGGTGAAGCAGTCTCTGTATTGTCCTTCCTTCAGTCTCTGCTCCATACTTGGTCTCTGCAACTCCTTCCATGATTATTTTGTTCCCCCTTCTATAAAGGATTGAAGTATCCACACTTTGGTTTTCCTTCTGGAGCTACACGTATAAAGTCTCTTCAACATGCTGTCCCCAATCAAAGTAGGAATAGATATGCCGAGTTTATAAGGAAAAAGCATCAACTCTACACTTGGAAATATAGACAACTGGAAGTAGGGAATGGTAATATTCCACAAAGATGAGCTCGGTTATTTGTTGTCCAGTTTTAAATGGTTAGTCTTGAAGACAAACATTCAAGTACCATTATGTGAACTGAACAGGTTATCTTTAGAAATATTATATATATATAATATATATTATATATATTATATATATATAAATATTATATATATGTGTGTGTGTGTGTGTGTGTGTGCGCACACGCACATATGTATGTGTATATGTATATATTTATGCATATGTGTACATTATCACATAATCACACTATTTGTCAAAAAATGGTCATGAATTTGAATAAGTGGGATGCATATGACAGTATGGAAAAAGAATGAAGAAATGCTATCACGGAACACTGGAAACAGAAACCAATGAAGAGGGTATGAAATACTACTGCTAAATGGATTGTTCGGTCTGCTTTGTTATAGCACTCAGAAACATCTGACCAGATGATGCCACCTACATATAACTGTGTCTTTCCATATCAGTCTTCAATCAATATAACAGGCTTGTCAGTAGACAAACCTGGTGGGCACACCTTCTCAATTGAAGTTCCCTCTTCCCAGGTTGTTCTATTGTATCTCAAGATTACATATGGACAGCACAGGCACCAAAATCATGAAAGAAGAGGTTAATTTTTAATTTCTTTTTTCTTTTATTAATTATCCTCAATCTTTTTTAAAAGTCCAGTCATAATTTTTCTCCAGATCTGCTCTCCTCATCCCATTCCTTCTCCTGTGGCTCCAAGAGGATGTCCCCTTTCCACCCACCCACCTAGCCATGCCTCCCCACTCCTTGGAGCCTCAAGTCTCTCAAGTGTTAGACACATTTCCTCTCACTGAGGCTAGCCCAGGCAGTCCTCTGCTATATGTGTGTCCCAAACATTAGATCAGCTCATGTATCCTGCCTGGTTGTTGGCTAAGTGTCTGAGAGATCTCAGAAGTCCAGGTTAAGACTACTGGTTTTCCTATAGGGTCAGTCTCCTAGACTTCTTCCAGCTTTTTACTATTTCAACCACAGGCTCCCTGTCTTCTGTCCATTGGCTGGGAGTAAGTATCTGCTTCTATCTCTGTCATCTGCTTCTTGGGCCTCTTGGAGGTTCGTTTTGTAAGCACACCATAGCATCAGTAATAGGGTCAGGCCTTGGAGACTCCCCTTGAGCTCAATCCCAAGTAGGGCCAGTCACTGGACCTCCTTTACCTCAAATCTCTTCTCCGTTTTTATCTCTGTAGTTCTTTTAGACAGGAAAAATACTGGGTCAGAATTTTTGACTGTGAGATGGCAACCCCATCCCTCCACTTGATTCCCTGTGTCTGTACTGGAGGTAGACTCTACAAGTTCACTTTTGCCATTGTTGGGTATTTCATCTAAAATCCCTCTCTGTGTCCTAAAATGCTCTCACCTCCCAAGTCTCTGGTACATTCTGGTACCCCACCTCCTGATGTTGCCTAACCTCCCAAGTCTCTGGTACATTCTGGTACCCTACCTCCTGAGGTTGCCTATTTCTATTCATTCTCCTGGCTCTCAGGACTTAAGTCCTATTCTCTGCTCCAATACCTGATCATGTTCCCCTTTCATTCTCCCACCTCCCCTCTTGCAACAAGGTTCCTCCCACTCTCTGAACACCCCTGTTCCTCAAACCAGTGATTGCTTTCTCCTCTCTCCCAACTAGGATTTAAGCACCTTTACTTTGGCCCTTTGGCTTGTTAACTTTCTTGAGTTCTGTTGATTGTATGCTGAGTATTCTGTATGTTTTGGACTAATAACCACTTATTAATGAGTACATACCATGCATGTCCTTTTGGATCTGAGTTACATCACTCGGGATATTTTCTAGTTCCATTCATTTGCCTGCAAAACTCATGATGTCCTCTTTCTTAATAGCTACATAGTATTCCGTTGTGTAAATGGAATACTATTCTTTATCCATTTTTCCAAGGAGGGACATCTGGTTGTTTCCAGCTTCTGGCTATCACAAATAAGGCTGCTATGAACATAATTGTGTATGTGTGCCTATGGCGTGGTGGGGCATCTTTTGGGTATATGCACAAGAGTGAGTAGCTACATAATTGATGTATGTTATTTTAGATCAGGAGAGTTTAATAGAAACTTACATGTATTTGTTACAAACTCACAATCAATAACTTTTACTTGCTTCAAGTGTTTACTAGTATTTAGACAATTTTCCAAGGGCTGAGGTTTTTCAGACATCTGTCCCATTCATCTCTTACTACAAAGCGTTTATCTGATGCTACCCCATCCATCTTCAGTTTCTTCTGAAACCGGACAAGAATTAAAATGAATTTTAATTATCCATAGAGAAAATAGTATAACTCTAGAGGATTTTTAAAAATTCAATAACAAAAGATTGTTTAGATGTTTTTTCATTTTGTTATAATTAAATATCAAGACCCCAAATGATCCTTCTATGGTGAAAGTATCTATCACAAAGTATAATGACCTGAATTCTGTCTCCTGGCTATGGGAAAATTAAAAGATTCCTACAAGTTTCTTGTGACCTTCTTGCACTGTATTTTATGCCATTGTCACAAAATACATAAATAAGTAAGCTCTAATGGAAAATTTAAAGAATAAATTAAGCCAATGAATTTGAGTGAAATCTACTTATATTTGGCAAACAATATTATATTTGTTTCCTTTAATCCATATGTACATCTAGTGTAGGTTAACAAAAGCCCTAATTTTTCAGAATTAGTTAATTCAGAAAGTTTATTATGAGTGTTCCAAAGCACAGGAGGGTTTCAGAGTCTTTGATTAATTTAGCAGAGATGCCCTTAGAAGTATTTTCCCTGATGGGTATAATCAGTCAACTTAATGTGGAAGTCACAGCAAATCTTTATTTAATACCTAATTCTACATGCCATCACTTAAGTTCAATAAATCTTCTATTTATATAAAGAAGAGGAGATAATGAATCACTCTCATCACAAAATGCAATCCATTTTATCATTTATTTATACGTATAAATAACACATAAACAAAGCCAAAGTAATGAAAATTATTTGGTCCAAGATAATGTTGTACTCTGATAGAAGCCAGTAATGTTTACTTTTATGAATGCATTACCCATGTACTCTTTTTTTTTTTTTTTTTT
>JADRCC010188232.1:10884-35213 GCA_019843855.1 Hylomyscus alleni
CTGTGTAGCCCTGGCTGTCCTGGAACTCACTCTGTAGACCAGTAGACTAGACTGGCCTTGAACTCAGAAATCTGCCTGCCTCTGCTTCTCAAGTGCTGGGATTTAAGGTGTATGCCACCACAATCTGAGGCTTTTTTTTCCCCTTTCTTTTTAAATTACATCGCAGACCCATGTACCCTTTTTTTTTTTAAAAGATTTATTTATTTATTATATGTAAGTACACTGTAGCTGTCTTCAGACACACCAGAAGAGGGCGTCAGATCTCATTACGGGTGGTTGTGAGCCACCATGTGGTTGCTGGGATTTGAACTCATGACCTTCTAAAGAGCAGTCGGTGCTCTTCCCTGCTGAGCCATCTCACCAGCCCCAGACCCATGTACTCTTGATGGCAGAATCTGAAGCTAATTTATGGTAAGCTGGTCTATAGGGATCATGGAGTCAAGCATCAGATGCCTCTTTTAGGTAAGGATGAACAAATATAGGCCTTTGAATTACATCTTCCTCCTTCTCCTCTTCCTCCTCCACCTCCTCTTCTTCCTCCTCTTATGCCTCTTCCTCCTCTTAAGCCTCTTCCTCCTCCTCCTCTTCCTCCTCCTCCTCTTCCTCCTCCTCCTCTTCCTCCTCCTTCATGCCTCCTCCTATTCCGCCTCTTCCTTCTCTTCCTCCTCCTCCTTTTCTTCTTTTTCTTCTTCTTTTTTGCATTCAATATCTTTGAAATTAATACTTTTCCATAACTGTGTAATACTATTTTTGTTTGCCTTATCTAATATTAACTTAAAATTTGTAATATAATAAAAATTTTAAGGACCTTTTGATAGCTATCTATTTTTATTAAATTAGTTCTCAATATTAGTTAATACTCTGTTCACATAAGACTTTTTGATATAATTATTTTAACTGAATAACACTTTCGTGTATTGAATTGTCTTATGCAGTCTGCTTGCCTCCCTCTGGAGTGTCAGACACCTTTGTACACTAGAACAAACCCAGAAAAGTGAAGAGTATCCTGGTGCAAATAAGTTCCAGGGATCTCTAGCACGGTCTGCAATACTGGGAGTGTTTCAGCTCCTAGAAAATAAGCAATAAAGTTTGGGCAACCTGCTCAAGGAAGGTAGTCAGGGTCCTGTGCCTGTCCTCAGCTAAGGTGGCAGCAGCGGCAGCAGCAGCGGCGGCGGCGGCAGCATCAGTGTCAGAGAGAGCAGTGGTATGACCCTGTCCAGGCTACTGGGTCCAAGATCCAGTAGTAAATGCATCAGGAGACAGGACTCTCCTGCAGGTTTTACAGCACAATAAATACAGCCACATTCAGAAGATCTTCAGTGAAGTAGCTTTTGTGCTTTCTTCCATGTGAACAAGGACTATATAATCCTTGAGAAGTAGGGTAGGATTTAGGTATTAGATCTTTTTCTGTTGGCTGGAGTGAGGTGTTAGTGATGCTCTGTTTGCATGAGGAAAGACTCCAGAAGCAAATTACACGACTGGCTGCCCATGGACCACTCAGTGGAGTACTGTGGTTTTGTGTTCCATAGCAGATACAAAGACAAGTAGGAAGCTAACTGCACAACTACTGCCCCCTGAAATCTCTGAGATTTGAGATTCTCAGTGTCTGAGCTACTTCTCAACCTACCAGTTATTAGAGTTCTTATGGCTGTCTGATGGCATGGTACATTTGGTCTACATTGAAAGCAATAAACTTGGATAAAATTGGTTAAATGTTAACATTGTTTTTGTTTTGTTTTGTTTTGTTTTTTTGCCTCTAGGAAATTTCTTTTTTTTTAACTTTTATTGCATTATGCTGAGAAAAGTTACATGATTTCAGCTTGTCTGAATTTGCTAACATTAAAAAAATTGTTAACATTGTTAAACTCAAGATAACAGTTATAATTAAGCCATTGTCTGAATGATTTTTAACTTACTTAAAATAGAACTTATTTGCCTTCACAGTATATAATCCAATGTAAGAAAAATATTGCTATAGAGAGAAACCCTGTCTCAACAAGCCAAATATATAATATATATTAATATATTAGTATATTAACCTAATATATAAAATATATATTAGATCTAACTGAAGTGTCTCATTATTTCCAGTTTTCTAAATAAATATATGAATTTATTTCTTATGTTTTCTTTTTATTCACAGTAAAAATTTCGAACTTACCAGTGTGTATATGTGTGTGTGTGCGTTAGAGAGAGTGAGAGAGAGAGAATCAGAGACAGAGACAGAGACAAAGAGAGAGAGAAAACATGTATATCACATTTTTTAAACATTATGGAGTTAAGTTTAGTGACAACAACAAAAGACTTAAAAGTTAATATTAAGTAAGTTGTGAGCAAATTAGTTTTTATATTTCTTAGACTATTTTTGAATGTGGAAACTTCCTTCTTTTATGAATAGAGTGTCACATACTTAGGCTCGTTCATATCAGTATCAGCCACCAGTGTTGAGCATATACCAGCCAGAGAACATGCCAAAAACGTCCTTTCCAAGATATTTGATTTGCAGGTGTTTAGACTGGTGCTGACAGGTTGTTAATTTGTATATTTTTAGCAGGACATCTCAGATCATGGACTTGTACTATAAAGTAAGAACTTCCAACTAGATAGCATTTAATTTAAAAACAGTCTTTGAGGATATATATGTCTCATGAGACATAATACATACAGAATCTGAGGTTTTCAGGAATATTTTAAATGCCTGCCTGAACTGTCCATAGTTTTTAGTCCAAGGTATACTACAATAAGTAAGCCATGTGTGTTTAAGGTATGAAAATATTGATGTCACCAATCATTTGCTTTGTAACTCAGACTGCCCTGGATATTCTCTTAGAAATTCTTTTGAGATGAACTGATCTACTAAAGTTTGCATTAAGAATCAAAGGTAGATTTGACTCTATAATTGTATAATAAATAATATAGGGGGAATATTATGGGTGATGCTATAAAAATTATGCATTTCTAAAATGATTACTGTCCTTATGAAGTTTTCACTTTATAGTAGAAAAATATGGTACTTGTTAAAACACTACTTAAATATATATGTATGTGACAACATGACCATGAAACACGTGCGATGTACGGAGTTATACTTTTCCCAGGGGACAGTTTGTAAAACAAATATACAGAAATTAATAAAACACTTTCAAAGGTATATAGTATTCATGCATATAATATAATGTTAATAAATAAAATACAGTTAAAGCAGCTTGTATTAATTTCTCAAGATTGGAATTATATGTCTAATTGCCTAGATTACTATTATTCTAGAATCAATAAATAATTAAAGTAATACACTGGAAAATTACTTTTACTGGAGTATAAGAACATACTAGGAACCTGTTGTAACAAATACAAAGATCAAAAGAAACTATTTTTAGTACTTATTCAATAATGTATTATACAGCTTAGGACACTGACTACTTGTGAAAGATAGTGGTGCCCAAACAATAAAGACAAATGATTTGATTTATGGCCCAGCAACTCCAAAACAATTAGCAGTATACATGAACCAACACACTCAAAATATCTAGTTTATCATGAACATCATTGTTCCCATCAAACAGCCCTTAGATGTAAATACTTTAAGGTATATTACATATAAACATATTTGCATCTGTAAGATGTATACATAATAGCATGTATCATGTATCATGTGTTTCTCATAACTATTCTGATAAAACATAATAGTAAGAACACTTTTACTTTGATAACAAATTGAATTCAGGGAAGTCAGTATAAGACCTATGATGTTGATCAATTTAGCACCTATTCTATTAAAATCTTCCAGTTTAAATAGTTCACAGCATTGTTTTATAAAGAGGGCTAAGAAATTTAGTTGGCAAGCTATGGTATTTTGGGGAATTAATGAACCACTTTATATAGTGGTATCTTTTTATATGCCAAAAATTGCAAAATTCTTTAGGAAAAGAAATGGTTCAATCTTTAATTTGGAGCATTTCTACTGGGCTAATTATGATAATTATGATATCAATTAAGTCCAGGACTCATATCTCTAAAATTGTTATTTTCCTACACTTCTTAATACATTTTCTTTTATTTTAAGTTAGTAATTAGCAAAGTATATTTAGTAGAAGTACTTTGAATATTTAGAAAATTTAAAATATATACACCAGTAAATGTAAATTAAGTATGAAACATGACCCATTTCAAGGTATTAACAGCAGAGTTGGATGGTCTTAGCAGAACTACCCAGACAGATGGATATGGTGGCAGCTCCATGACTCAGAAACTTGAGGGTGATGGTAGGCTCAAAGCAAGCCTGACAGAAAAAGAATTGTCTCATAAAACGTATTTGAAAAACTAAATTAGGTTTTACATTAAATGCAGTAAACTAGACCAAAATAGTTAAACATTCCTTATTTTTTTACAAAAATTAAAAACAAAAAATTCTCTCTCTACAAAATCTATAGATATGTACTTTTTCCATGTGGTGATAAATAAAGAAGTAATAGTTTATGTTCTTTTTCAGATTTTTGTTTTTAAAGATAATTTCATTTTGCACATCATAATAGTCAAATTAGATTCTACTACCATTACAATCATAGTCTATACCATCTCACTATGAAATCTTGATGTAGGAAAACTGCATATCCTTTTTAATTCTCATATTTACTTAATTACAATGAGTAAGATAGCATCTATCATAAAAACTTACATTGAAAATATAAAATATGCATAGATCTGAGAGTTGCAGGTACTTACAGTGCTTATTTTAAAGTTCTTGGACTGGAGCAGTTAAGCTAGGAGCTTGTATGAAAAGAACTGAATCAAGCATATAATTTGTATGACAAAAATAAAAAAAATTATTAAGAATCTGATGGTATTATCAAAAACATCTAAAGAGCAGATCATTTAGGTTACATCAAGACTGTATTGTCTCTATGAAAATGGACCATGGATTTTGAAGACAATGGGTATAATCTGTGGCCACAACAATCTATAAGCATTGCACATCTTCTATGAAAAATTAATTTTTATATTTTACTTATGTTTAATTTCTATGTTTGTTTCATTGCACATGGTATTCTGTCACATACAGGCATTTTATACAAACATATATTTTATTTTCTTCTCATACACTTTATATTCCACCTTGATATTCTTATCTTCCTTGACCTTTTTATTAGTATATTCATGTAACATACACATACAATCATTTGAACCTATTTAAAATCTATGTATTGCAAATGGCAAAATAATTGCCTTTAAAATTAGCATAATTTGCATAATGTAATTGTCTGTGCTTGGATATATTTTCCTGAAGATAAAATAAATATGTTCTTTTTGTATGAAAACAATTTACTGTAGATATATGCTATACTTTCTTGATCCATTCTTTGTTGCGAGATATCCATGTTGGGTCGTTTACTAAACTATTGTGAAGAGTAGTATTGCTATATGCATTGCCATGAATGCTTCTTGAAGTTAAGGGAATACAAATTTTAATCAAGACTCTATAGTTGCAAATATACAAAGAAAAACATGTTTATTCATCATAATTTACATTAATCAGTATCATCTAATTTGTCCATATATAAACATTAAAGATCAGTATAATGATGAAACATGGATCAATGCATATCAGAATAATCCTGTTCAAAAGGACCATGTGACTGTAAGTACATCTTTATAGAAGTTCCACCAGAAAACAATTAAATTCTGAGATATTCAAGAGGCTTCCTAAATTTCTCTATTAAGAATATTGAACAAATGAAACTGTCTCCTTACAAGAAATAAAATAAGACTGTCAATGTTGTAGAGCAGATCCACCTTGGTTTTGAAACCTCATGAAGAGTTCCCCAGAAGCAGAGCCTGAGGTATGAGAATATCCACACTATTATCCTTGAGAATCTCCAGGAATGACAGTGATCCTATAGAGAATAATTTTCTTCTATGTAGGAAATGCTTCTAAGTAGATTAAAGTCTGATACTTAATACATTAGCTGAAGAAAATTATTGCACACTTGGCGTATTTTTCAAAGAAGTTAAGAAGTGGTTCAGAATGAATATGAAGAATTAGAATGAGAACGATGAACAGAGAAAACAAGAAACTAAAGTCTATTGTCATCAAGTCAGGAGCATGGCAGCTTCAGGCAGACATGGCAGGGGAGGAGCTGAAAGTTCTGAAGGCAAACAGAAGACTGTACTCTAGGCATGTAAGAGGATGGTCACAAAACCCACCCAGAAAGGCCACATCTAAAGAGGCCACACTTCCAATTAGTGCTGGCCTAAGAATCCTGGGTTAAGAATATTCAAACCATAGCACCTTTTAAATGGCATCTTATTTTGTTTCTTTTAATTACACCTTTTTACATAACACACACATTTTTCTAAAAGTCACTATCAGCTATTCTACTTCCTCCCTCAAAATCAAAACAAACATCTGAGTGACAATTACCCCAAATTGCCAAGGACCATGCTTGGCTTGGGTTCTGAGAGAAGGGGTATCTTGGAACAGTGAAACAAATGACTTGTAGTCAAATCATAGATCCAAGCTGACAGCCTATGCTCCGCTTGGATCAGACTTCTAGACTACTCTCTGTGCTCTGCTCTGCTTGACACCTTTCTCTTGCAATTCTAAATACTCTTGGGATAGTTCATCTCTTATTTATACAGAAAATAATAGCACAAACACAGCAAAGGGAGGTAAAGAGCCACAGAGTTCTCTCATCTTGAAGGAACTGCAATGTTTGGTCCTAGTTAAAAAATGTGTATCCATTGAAGATGTACGTTTATTAAGTGAAAATATTTGTACTATTTTGTACAATACTTTCAGCTATTTGTTGTTTTTGGTTTTGGAGAATGTGTCTCAGTTTATAACCCAGACTGACTAGCAACTCATTATATATGTCAGGATAGTCTTCCATTTCTAGTGATCCTGCTGTGTGAACCTCCTATGGCTACAGGTGAGTGCCTCTATGGTAGTTTTTCCTAATATACCATTTGAGAAGAGGAAAATAAACTGTAAACTGTAACTATAAATGACACATGTTTATTAAGTTTATGTGCTATTTCAATGTTCACATATACAATGTTGATTCTTTTTTCTTCAAAATAATGACAAGGCAGGACTGAATCACAAGTGTGTGTGTGTGTGTGTGTGTGTGTGTGTGTGTGTGCTTGTGTTGTATATATGGTGTACTGTGTGGGGTGTACGCATTTGTGTAGAGTGGACAAGAAAGTAATTGGAGTTATACATGTGTTTTATGGAAGTTTCCTTAGAATTGAAACATTGTCTCCAAATTGAAATATTACTTTCAAGATGTCAGGGAGTCTCAAGAGAGAAGAAGTAAGTGAAAGGCCACATGTCTGAGAGAACAGAAGCTTGCAAGATAGTTGAAGGCCCTTCCTCATCAATATAAAAAGGAATTACATCTACAGAGGTAAGGTGCTGTGGGCATTTGGACAAGTCCTAGCAGAGGAGATAAGAAACAGGCGGGGCGGTGTACTGAATAAAGAAGTCAGAGAGCACAACTGAGAGAATCTTGCATCTCTGACTGACTAGCAACCAGGATATTTCTTTATATATACAGATTCCACAAAAGAGTCAACCTTATGGTTTCGACAGCATTACTAATCTACAGCCAAAACCTCTGACCCAGAACTGTTCCTGTGTAAAAGAACTGCAGGGACAAAAATGGAGAAGAGACTGAAAGAAAGGCGGTCTAATGACCAGCTCCACTTGGGATCTATCTCATGGAAGAGCACCAAGGCCTGGCACTACTACTGATGCTATGATTTGTTTACAGATGAGAGCCTTGCATGGTTGTCCTCTGAGAAGCCCTACCAACAGGTGACTGAAATAGAAGCAGATACTTACATCCAACCATTGAACTGAAGTTGGGGGTGCCTATGGTTGAATCAGGGGAAGGATTGAAGAAAGTGAAGGGGAGAGAAATCCCATAGGAAGGCCAGCAGTCTCAACCTAACTCTGATCCCAGGTAGTGCCCAGAGGCTGAGCCACCTACCGGGATCGCACATGGGTTGGTATGAGGTCCCTGGCACAAATATAGCAGAGGTCTACCGGTCAGGCTTTAGTGGGAGAAGATTTGCTTAATCCAGGAGAGACTTGAGGACCCATGGAAGGGGAGCACCCTTTTGGAGGCAAGGGGGATTAACAATGGAATTAAAAACTCTGAGAGGGGGACAGGGAAGCTTGACAATGACTGGCATGTAAATAAGTAAAATAATAAAAATTAAAAATATATCAACAACAAAAAATAAATACAGCTCATATCAAGCAATATGATGTCCCTCAACATGTAGTCAAAAACTAAAGGGGATAAATATGTGGGGTTTGTGTGTATGTGTGTGTGTTTGTGTGTGTTTGTTTGTTTGTGAAGAAGAGCTAAATTCCTTTTCTATTTCTTAAATTCAATCTTGCAGAATATTTGCAGTGGATTAGCTCGATGTAAATGACATCAGCTATCTGACTGTGTGAGGACTTGTGAACTTCCTATAGAGAAGAAAGCTATCCTGAGGTATTCCCAGATGAGAAAGAGGAAAACAATTTTTGAAAGCAAGGACTTGGCAAAAGTCTAAGAATTGTTCATCGACCTAAAAATGAAAACAATCATAGGTCAGTGTGATCTGATCTAAGGCCTCCCTTTCTACATCTATACATACATAGAGACATACAAGTAACAATATGTAGACTGAGTAGGCTGTATTTATCTGTTTAAGAATATTTAGGAGGCCAAGCAAGCAAAAGAGCAAGAGGAGTTGTATTGGAGTGTTTGGATGGAAGAAAGGGAAGGTGAAAATGATGCAATTACACATTAATATCTAATAATAAAATTATTGTAATCTACCTGAGTCACCTGTCCATATCTGACATTTTACACACCTGCAGGCAAAAGAATGCATTGGTTCATGTTTTTACACCAAGCCTTCTTTCTAACCAAGTCATCTTCCTTCATGTCAAATTAAAATTTACCCACTTAAATTTTATTTTATTTATTTAAAAGAGCACTGAGTAATAAAATGCCATAATACTCAGAAATTCTATAGGAATAGGCAACAAACAAATAAAAAAAATGAAAGAAAGATAACGGCTTTCCTATACTAAATATATAATTCCTTTGACTAGCTGGGAATGTGAGTTACAGAATTATAACTCTGCCTAGTACACTATAATTAAAAGATAGTACAAATAAATTCCCTTCTTTATTTAAAACATATAAAGTGGGAATACGGAATTAAAAAGAAATTTCCTGAAGTTTTAAATCAAACATATTGGTTAGTCACTATATGTTTGTTCTGTTGTTACATTTATTTTTCTATTTAGATTCAGTAAAATTGGCCTCCTTTGCCAACTTCAATCAGGAACGGTTAGTTGTCAGAAGCCGAGGATATCTTAAGGTCATTTTAAATGACTTTATAAAATTCATTTCTAAATACTGCATTCTTATGTTACAGTAAAGTAATTCAAACAGCATATCCTAAGTCAGGCATTATTTTACAACTGATATCATTTTTTAACTGATATAATTTAAAGATAAAACTAGATAGAACACTAGATATCTGTGTTTTCATAAGAGTGTGGATAAAGTACAATCCTTATATTCATATGTGCATTCATATATGAATATCAATATTAAAATGTTTACACTGTACATTTAGATTTATACTCTAAGGTGTAAATTATATTTTATAGGGTACAACAATGTATTAGTGAGTGGCTTTCCCCTACCGGAAGTTATATACATTGGAAATAAAGGATAAAAATATTAATTACTTCCAAATTTTATGAATTAGAAAACTAAAATTCCTGATTGAGTTAAGACTGCAATTTTTTCAAGAATTCTGGATGGGAAGAAATTATCAGCAGTGGAAACAGAAGTAAGATTTCACACTGTTCTCTGTTGTGGATGGGCCTGGTCCTGTTCTTGGGAACCAATCACCTGGATTTAGATAGTTACCATTATTTCTGAACTAAGTCTGTGTTGTGTTTTCCTTCACACAGCAGCTTATCTGGGTTCAAGAGAGAAAGATATGGCAGCAAGGCTTGGGTTTGCTCATTGTGCACCACATATCTGAGATGATTAAGCCTGTGAGTTAAGGGCCAAATAGCAAATTCATGATTCTGAGTTTATTGTTAGGGTGTTTTCAAAGATTTTTAATTAGAAATAGTTGAGAGTAGTTAATGGGGAACAGTCCATATTACTTTACATAGATAGTTGGTTCTTAAAAACAACAGAAATCCACAGAATGTGACATTTAATGTTATTTATTCACTTGTTGCTCCTCATATCTTCTCATTCATGGATTCAAAAAAAACAACTGAGTATATTAACTCCAGGTGACTCTACATTTGTGGCTAGGTCACCACTGGGCAGAAATTGTCAATCTCTTCTGCAGACATGTATTGTTCTTGAATGGACACAATTTACAGGTTAGGACAGCTTAGTTCTGCTGATACAGAATCGGCTAGTCCTTAGTATTCCTGTATGTCTAAGTTCTGTCAGATGATCCTGAGCCAGAATGATGAAAACATAGTCCATCTTCTTTACTTACTGGAGCTGTATAGGTAGGCAGTTGTCTCTACAATTTGTCTCAATTCTGGAAACTGTGTTAGGCTTTCTATATATTTTAATGATAGCCATTCTCAGATTTCTGAAGGGGTTGAAAAACAACTAAAAGTCTCATAGCCAACCCAGGCTATTTACTTTGAGAGAATAGATTTGAGAGAATGATTTCAGATGGTATACTATCTAAATCCAGGACATAAGTCAGAGTAGAGTCATGTCTTTTAATTTAGGATAGATGACAATGTTCTCTCTTAATGAAATAAATGAGGAACTGGGTGTTAGATCTATCTTATACTTTTTAGATTACAAAGTGGAAATAGTTGTGCTCTATTTATATTTGAGAGAAAGGTTTTGTTTTTTATTAGAACAGAAAGGGGAAAATGTAGATGGACCTGATGCTGTTCTTGGGAACCAAACTCCTAATGAGTAAAGGAGCCAATCAATGGGAGAGTGGGAGGAACTTCTGGATTGGAGAGGGAAAGAGATGAAGCAGGAGAAATGTGAGGACAAGATGTAGCTATCTATGAGAATCTCCTGGTTTCAGTGGGGCATCCATCAGGATTCACCACCGAAGGATTTAGACTTAATAAGGCTTACAAGATTAGGAGTTTAGTTGTCATGCCAAGGGATTGGATTTTCCTTGTTTCAGAACTAAGTCTGTCTGGTGTTTTACTTCACACAGTGATTTGACTGGGTTCAAGAAAAAAAAAGTATGATAGCAAAGTGTAGGTTTGCCAGATGTGTACCACAAAGGCTGTGGAGGGTTTTGAAGCATGGTGCTGGCATGTTAGTGACCCACCCGGAGGATCCTAGCAAGCTGGGTGGAGAGATTGTGGAGTTCTGAATTAAAGTCTCCACGAGATGAAACAGGCTAGCCATTTCCCACCAGGGCATGGCCAGCCAGGCTCCTGGAGGTAGTGTGGGAAGCATGCCGGTTCATTTGTTAATATTTTATGCAACAGTTCTCTCTCTAAAATAAAAAAAAACTTATGAAAGGAATTAAAATTCAAGACAGATTGAGTGTCTAAACTTTTGGTGTCTCAAAGGTTATGAGATAAGACACTGTTTAAGAGTAAGAATCAATAGTGCTTAGAGCCTTCAGGGTTCTTTGGGACAAGAAATAAATAATGGGAAAGATACATTGACTCTGCAATGTATTTCCTCATTTTTCATAATGTTTAGCTATTTTTAAAAGATATAAACAAAAGATAAAGACCCAGACCAGTGATAAGCATATTATGCTGGAAGGTGCTTTGCTAGCTCATGTGGCTCTAAGATTATGATCAAATCCTCCACATTGTACATTCATGAAAGCAGCTCCTTCAATCAATTTCACAGCATGAAACTAAAGCTGGCAACATTTAACTTACTTGAAAATGCTGTTTGTAAAATCAGTAAGATGATGCATTCATCAAATTTTGCTAAAACTCTTTTTATTAATTCTTTGAACATTTCTACAATGTATTTTGGTTTTATTCATGTCCAACTCGTCTTAGTTCCTCCCATAACAACAACCACAACCCTACTACCCACAATTCCATGTACTATATTTATTTGGTACCATTTGACTCCAGTTTGTGCTGTTCATATATTCCTGCATGTGGAGTCATCTGCTGGTGTCTGATCATAATAGCTGAACTCACATACTTGAAGAAAACTGAATTCTCCATTCTTCAAAACCATTGATTTTTGTAGTTCATCATTTAGGAGTGAGATTCAATGAAATATTCCCTCTCAATGAGTCTAGAAATGGGGGAACACTTAAATCTTGGATTTTTTCAAAGTGTTTAAATTTAACAGAGTCAACAGAAGATGTTTGGAAAGTCTTGTTTTATATTTGAGTACTCATCAAAGCAAGTGACTGCTTAATAAGTAGTAATAATTAATTAGCTAACATCTTATGTTCTAGGTCTGAATTTCTGTAGTTTATTGTATCTCATATAAAATACTTAAATGTAGAACTTAGTATAAAAATATAATATAATTCTTATCTCTTTGTGAAGTAACGCTATGCAGTAGTAAGTGGGAATGAGAGAGAGAGAGAGAGAGAGAGAGAGAGAGAGAGAGCAGTAAGTAAATTCTAAGCATGCTACCTCTGGGAAGAAAAATTTAATATCTAAAAAAGGATGGGTATTATATATCAAAGAATGAAGGAGTTTTGAGACAAGAACTGGTATTAGGTAGAGAGGCATTAAGCTTTGCAGAATTGAAAAATTCCAAATGCACAGTGAATAAGAAACCATTTGCTACATGATGAAGAGTCAAGGAGAGAAAGTAACAAAAAAGATCGATATTTACTATTTTATCCTTACAAGTAATTAAAAGACGTTACATTATTTTAAGAAGAATATTTACACTCAGAGACAACTTTTGTGGCTATTGTTGGAAAAGGTCAGGGAAAAGTAACAAAGCAGATACTTAACTAAGGGAAGATAAGTAGTTTGATTTAGTAAAAAAGCAGAAAGCATACTACGGAAAAGTTGAAATTATCTTTAATGGTGCATTAATAAATAAGAGAAATGAAAACAATTCAGGAGTGTATAAGTTATAAATCTGTGATTTTCATAAAATATTCAGATTTCATTTAGACCTGTAGAATAGTGAAAAAATGTAATTGTGTAGGAGAATATTGAATTCAATATTTGACATATTGTGTGGGCTTGGAGCTATATTTCAAGCATGAAACAGGATGTACTAATTATACACTTTGATATGTAGAGAGAAGATGAATATAGCTCTTTTGTAAATTTGAAATCCAGAGACATGGAAATATTACAACTAAAGTGTTTGTCATGTAGCTAGTTTAAGTAAAATAAAAATTATATATTTTATCTTAGAACTTTTATATGGTTAATGATTATACTACGAAAAATGACACAAAGTTTCAAAGATAAGAACCAAATTGTTGATTCACTGACATTATTCTTGTTGAAATGACATGATTTTATAAGACTCTAAGCAGCACAGTGAACTGATTTGTAGAAGGCAGTTTTGATAAGTAACAGAGAAAAACATTTTGAATTAAAGTTATAAATAATATTGTGTACTACTGTGAAAATAAGCAAGAAGAGAGGCACAATACTGATATATAGAAATAGTGGTGGAAGAGTAAAAAAATGGTGTTCATATATGGAAACAATGAATCCTTGTACAAGGTAATGAGTATATAAACTAATCTGTTATTTTTATTACTCTACAATATGACTTTTAGATGAAAAAAATTGCAAATAATTTTCAAATGCCTGAAAATCTATAGAAGAAAACATGATTTAAGTAACTATTTTAGTATGTTAGATATTCTGTTCCACTGCAGTATTCAAATTAATAATCTATTGTTCATTACTTCTTTGTTCCTACAAAAATTAGCTATCAATTTCATTTTTTAAAAAATCTAATTAGCTGGGCGTGGTGGCACACACCTTTAATCCCAGCACTTGGGAGGCAAAGGCAGGCAGATTTCTGAGTTCGAGGCCAGCCTGATCTTCAGAGTGAGCTCCAGGATAGCCAGGGCTATACAGAGCACCCCTGTCTTGAAAAACAAACCAACAACAAAAAAAATCTATAGAAATGTTACCACAGAGAATTTTGATTAAATTATTCTTCTATTAAACCAATTCCATATTATATGTCATTTAATTCCTCATAGTTTAGATTTTAATTTTATAACTTATATTAATTAGGGAAATTTTCTTCCTTAATGATTGAAATTGTCTAGGAAATTATTATTTCTAATATATTCAAATTATTAGTCAAATCTTCCTCATCTCTCTTATGCTTCTGCTAGCCTTGATTCTATTTGCATTATTACTCATTCTTATTTTCTTATTCCTGGCTCCTGTGTCTTTTTGCTTTCCCCTCCTTTCTCATCATCATTTTTCACTCTCTCTTGAACTTTTTTCATGTTTTTTTGTTTTTTGTTTTTGTCTTTAACCATATATACCTCCTTTTATATATGTATATATTAGACTTTAGGATTTTAATAGAAGAATGTATAATTGTTGTATTTCTTAATTTGTAGCACATGTTCATTATAATAATTTTCAAACACCCATTTTTCTACATATTATATATTTTCATTTGCCTTGTACCAAAAGAGAATTTCAGTGAATCATATTTCTATATGCCCTCATATGTTGATAAATATCAAGGGTGTATCATTTCCTTATTTTCATGATTGAAGCAGCAGCAAATAAAAATGTACAGGTATGTCTGTAGTAGTAAATGGAATCTTTAGGATGTATGACTATAAGGATTTTGACTGGCTCATATGGAAATTTTGTTTTGAAATTGGTAATTGGTAATTCCACTAGGAGCCAGTAAGTATGATTCTTTCCACACATTCTTATCATGATTTGTTGACAATTTTTTCCACAGTAGCCATTCTGATTTAGATGCATTAGTATTGCAAAATAGTTTTTGATTATTTTAGAATGTTGATAGTGATGCTGAACACTGTTTTAAATACTCACTGGCCACCTGTATTTGTTCTTTTGAGAACAGATGGCTCCATTCATCAACTGATTTTGAGTTTTTGTTTACTTTTTTTATAGAAAACACACAAAATAAACGTATTTCATCCAGAAAACTGAACACATTCAATACTACCTCCAAGAACTTGCGAGCTCTACCACAATCTTTCTATGTACCATATCTCTGTCATCACTTTGATAGCCATGTATGACAAGTTGTTCCATGGTGCAGATTTTCTGTTGATTGTTTGAAAACATGCATTTCTTCAAAAATTCTTCACCATGGAAACTGCACAGTCATGGAATAATTGAAGAATAACAGAACTGGAAGCACCACTACAACAAACTAACAAACAAAAAACTTTTGGTTTAACTTAAATAGTATTCACATATAACTGTTTCCATTTTCTTTTTTTTTTCATTTTCCTTTTTTTCTTTTTCCTTTTTTTCTTTCTTTTTTATTAGATATTTTCTTTATTTACAATATCTCCTTTCCCAGGTTCCCCTCCAAAAGAAAAAAGAAAAAGAAAATAAAATAAGAAAAAAATAAAATAAAATAAACCAAAAATAAAACAATCCTCTTCTCCCTCCCTCCTCCCCCTGCTCACCACCCTACCCTCTCCCACATCCTGACCCTGGTATTCCCCTACACAGGGGCATAGAACCTTCACAAGACCATTGATGATTCCATTTTCAATAGCAGTCATTGTTTTCATTTTTCTAGTGACTTGCATTTTTATTGTCCAAGCATATGTCCCTAAGCACTATTTTTTAATTTAATAACTATTTACAAATATTTACTGTGTACATATTAGGCTGTTAATTTCCATTTACATTTCTCCTTTTGTTAAAAAGTAGATTATTTTCTCATATAATATGTCCTAATTGCAGTCTTGTGAGATTTTGGTATTAAACCTTTACATTGTTTTGAAAATTCTGATAATTCCACTAACTCTGTACTTGTGTTTTCTCTATTGATAGTGTGTTTCACTGTGAAGAAACTATTGTAATGTTTTTAAATAGAAGTGAGTTTTAAATTTAGAAATCAGACTTCATATAAAAATCATCACTAGGATATCATTGTGCAATATCTTTATAGTATCATAGCAACACACCCTCTAAAACTTGACATTTACTGTCTCTTGTATAAGCAATTCAATTTATATTTTGGGAAAATTTCTATTTATATATTAAAATGTACTAAAACAAAATATAATAATAAAACATAAATATGTAATATAGCAAATATTATCTAACCAATGTTAATAATTAATAAATGGTAGAAATCACTAGACTTTTGAGGGAGAAAATGAAAAGAAATTATACAGTTTTTTCCATCTCTATGGCTTAAATGCTCTGTTGTTGAAACCTTCTATACCACATATTGCAGATGCCCTAAGACAAAACCTCAACCTTCACTGTGCTCTAATTTCACAGCCCTTCCTTTATACATGTTTGTAAGTGCAGGTATCAAACATGTGAATTTGGTGATACAGTTTTCCATGTGTCTACCTTTTGATTTTGAATAAAATAGGCATTCTCATATAATGTATAAAATTTTATTTTAAGTTTATATAATTTTGATATGTAGCATTTTTAAAATCTAGTAGATTTACCAATGGAATATGTGGAATTCATTTGTGAGTTGAAATATATTGAAGGTAAGGGTCAAAGACAAATGAAATTAGTCTGAAAGAAAACGGAAGAAGGTAGGAGATGATTCAAATTGAGATGATTAAATGATAGCATCTTTAGATAAAATGTTCTTCAGTTGGTAATACTATAAAACAGTCAGCAGTACATTGCCTTAACCACTCATCCACCTCATTCATATACCATCCCTGACATCAGGCTATATTTTAGAGCAACAGTGATAAAACTGCATGGCATTGGTACAGAAACAGGCAAATAAATCAATGGTATAGAGTTGAAGACCCAGAAATGTATCCACAAACCTATGGCCACTTGACCTTGGACAAAGAAGCTAAAACCATTAAATGGAAAAAAAGACAGCATTTTCAACAAATGGTAATGGTTCTACTGGAGGTCTGCATGTAAAAGAATGCGAATTGATACATACCTAGCTCCTTGTACAAAGCTCAAGTCTAAGTGGATCAAAGGCCTCTACATAAAACATGATACACTGAATCTAATAGAAGGGAAAGTGGGGGGAAATTATTGAACACTTGAGCACAGGAGAAAACTTTCTGAACAGAACACCAACGGCTTATGCTTTAATAGCAACAATCAACAGATGGAACCTCAGAAAATTGAAAAGTTTCTGTAAAGCAAGAGACACTATCAATAGGACAAAACTGCATCCCACAGATTGGGAAAACTCTATATCCAATAGAGGACTAATATCCAAAATATACAAAGACCTCAAGAAGGCAGAGTCCAGAGAACCAAATAACCCTATTAAAAAGGAGTACAGGGCTAAATAGAGAATTCTCAACTGAAGAATCTCGAATGTCTGAGAAACACTTAAAGAAATATTCCAATATCCTTAGTCATCCTGGAGATGGAAATCAAAACAACCCTGAGATTCCACCTCACACCAGTAAGAATGGCTAAGATGAAAAATTCAGGTAACAACAGATGTTGTTGAGATGTGGAGAAAGAGGAACACTCCTCCATTGTTGGTGGGATTATAAACTAGCACAACCACTCTGGAAATCAATTTTGCAGTTCCTCAGAAAATTATACATAGTATTGGCATACCATTCCTTGGTGTACACCTAAAAGATGCTCCAACATTTAAGAAGGACATGTGCTCCACTATGTTCATAGCAGCCTCATTTAAAATAACCAGAAGCTGGAAAGAACCCAAATGTCCCTCAACAGAAGACTGAATACAGAAAATGTGGTATATTCATGTAATGGAGTTCTACTTGGCTATTAAAACAATGACTTATGAAAATCACAGGCAAATGAATGGAATTAGAAAATATCTTCCTGAGTGAGGTAACCAAATCTACCAAAGGCAATCTATAGATTCCAGGCAATCCCCATCAAAATCCCAACACAATTATTCAAAGATATGGAAAGATCAATTCTCAAATTCATCTGGAAAGGCAAAAAACCCAGAATAGCAAAAACAATTATTAATAATAGAAGAACAACTAGGGGAAGCATTATCCTGACTTAAGCTTTACTACATAGCAATAATCATAAGAACTGCATTGTATTGGTATAGAGACGGACATGATCAATGGAATATAATTGAAGACCCAGAAATAAAACTACATCCTTTGGGTACTTGATCTTTGACAAAAAAATCCAAACATATACAATGGATATAAGAAAGCATCCATCCGGAGGTCCTCTTTCTTAATAGCTGAATTCCATTGTGTAATTGAATTGTATAATCTGTATCCATAATTCTCATTTGGGATATCTAGGTTGTTTCCAGTTTCTGGCTGTCACAAACAAGACCTCTATGGACATAGTAGAACCTGTGCCCCTGTATCATGGTGGGACAACTTTTGGGTATATGCCCATGAGTGGTATAGCTTGATCTTGAAGTATATCTATTTCCAAATTTCTGAGAAACCTCCAGATTGATTTCCAGAATAGTTGTATGTTTGCAATGCCTCCAGCAATGGAGAAGTTTCCCTCTTTCTCCACATATTCACCAACATGTGCTGTCACCTGAGGTTTTGATCTTTGCCATGTTGACTTGTGTAAGATTGAATCTCAGGGTTGTTTTGATTTGCATTTCTCTGATCACTAAGGATTTTCAAAATTTCTTTAAATGCTTCCCAGCCATTTAATACTTCTGTTGTGAATTCTCTGTTTAGTTCTATACCCTATTTTTTGATTGAGTTGTTTGGGTTTTTGGTGGTTAACTTCTTTATATATTTTGGGTATTAGTTCTCTATCAGATGTGGGGTTAGTGAAGATTTTTTTCCTCAATTTGTAGGTTGCCTATCTGTCCTATTGACTACATCCTTTGCAGAAGAACTTGCCTTTCCAGTTTAATGAGATCCCACTTATCAATACTTGTTCTTAGAGCCTGAGCCATTGGAGTTCTGTTTAGGAAATTTGCTCCTGTTTCAATAAATTCAAGGGTCTTTCCCACTTTCTCTTTTGTTAAATTCAGTTTGTCTCTTTTTATATTGAGGTCCTTGACCCATTTGGACTTGAGCTTTGTGCAAGGTTACAAATATGGACCTATTTTTATTTTTCTACATAGAGACAGCCAGTTCAACCAGCACCACTCATTGAAGATGCTTTCAGTCTATTAGCAAGTTCACTGTGACTGTTTAGGCTTGAATGATTCTCTGTGTCATTCTCTGAGCTCTGCTGTTGGGTACTGTGAGGGAACCTCAGGGAAGGTCTGAAATCAAGACATGTAATTTTTGATGATGTGCATGTGAACTTCACTGGGGAAGAGTGTAATATGTTGAGCCCTTCCCAGAAGAGTCTCTTCAAAGATGTGATGTTGGAGACCTACTGGAACCTCACTGCTATCGGCTACAATTGGGAATGCCAATTGAGGAACAATGTCAAAGTTCTAGAAGACATGAAAGATACATGATATACATTATATAGAAATCTCATATAGAAAAAAAGATGTTGGATCCTCTGCCACAGGTCTCCGTACTCAAATAGCACTGGAAGAGAGCTAGCGTCCCAGGAGTGCAGACAACTCTGTGAGTACAGGTAAAACCACCACTGCTGCTCAGAGGAACCCATCTGGAACCCTCAACACAGGAACCGAGAAGCAGCATGGGACAGGAAACTTCCAGTTTCTGTCTGTACCCAAAGCAGATCCTGTGCCATAGAGCTTCATACACAAATACCACCAGAAGAAAGCTGGTCTGCCACACCTGTGAGCACAGGTCAGACTACCTCTTCTGTCCAAATTCCTGGCCCAAGAGGGACCCTCCCAGATCCATCAAGACACAGGAGTCAAGTAACAGCTGGGGAATGTTTCTGTATGAACCCCAGAGCTGACTCTGTACCACAGCTCTTTATCCCGAAATTCCTCCCAGAGAAAACTGGTCTCCAAGGAGTACTGACACAGAGGCTTGAAGGAGGAACAAGCCACAATCAGAGACAGCAAGACCAGCTAACACCAGAGAAAACCAGATGGTGAACAGCAAAGGTAAGAACAGATGCAACAGAAACAAAAGCTAGTTGGCCCATACCTAAACATTATAAAAGCAATTTACTGAAAACCAACATCCAATATCAAATTAAATGGAGAGACAATCTCACTAACATCAGGAATAAGACAAGGATGTACACTCTCCCCTATCTATTCAATATAGTACTTGAAGTTCTAGCTAGAACAGAAAGAGATCAAGACAACAGAAAGAGATCAAGGAAATCCGGCAAAGAAGAAGTAAAGGTGTCACTATTTGCAGATATGATAGTGTACATAAGAGACCCCAAAAATTCTATCTGAGAACTTCTATAGCTGGGCTTTTAGCTTTTAAAACAAATATATACTGACTAAATCAATGGGATAAATAAGCATTTCAGTTCAAATATTAATTCCAATTATACTTACATAGCTATTATAGACATAAATTTATACATTTGCCTGAAGCAAAAACATCTAGTTGTATTCA
The DNA here is from genome assembly GCA_019843855.1 of Hylomyscus alleni. Classification (NCBI taxonomy): domain Eukaryota; kingdom Metazoa; phylum Chordata; class Mammalia; order Rodentia; family Muridae; genus Hylomyscus; species Hylomyscus alleni. The sequence goes on from JADRCC010188232.1 coordinate 31,483, forward strand.
CTGTGTGAGAGAAACAAATATTTTTATTTTTTGTTTTTTATTGTTTTGTTTTGTTTTTTCCCTCTTTCATACAACAACATATAGTCATCACTTATAAGCTAGACTGGAATACACCAGGATGAAAATAAGGGAGGAATACTGTTTAATAAATTGATTGGTTGAGAATGCTCACGGGGAATGAGTAATGATTGATTTGTAAGTTTTAAGTGTAGGTTACAGAAAATTCATGCATGCATGTGGGGATGGTTAGTTTAAAAGTAAATATAAAGGAGAAATTATGAATGTATAGAACTTACTTCAGTCTTTAGTTAGTGTGAAGTAGAAAATGAAGACATTGATGTCTTTACGTGAATGTTGAAGAGAGATGAAAAGTGACGATTTTAAAAAATACTTAATTATTTTTTCCATTCAGGGTACTTTACTCTTATGGAAGGCTTGGGGAATTTTTAAAAATTAAAGTAGAAATGTAGCTGTATATTAAATATGTCTAGCTTTCATATATATATATATATATATATATATATTTAAGTAACATATACATATAATTCTCAAGTGCAGTGGTTCTCAACCCTCTTAATTCTGTGACCTTTAATACATGTTGTGGTGATCAACAACCACCATAAAATTATTTTTGTTGGTACTTCATAAATTTAATATTGTTAATGTTATGCATCCCAGTGTAAATATGTGCACTTTCCATAGATCTTTGGTGAACCCTGTAAAAGAGTTGTTAGAACTCTTTCAAGACCCATAGGTTGTGAACCACTGTTGTAGGTACATTGCTGTAGAATAGAAAGAGGGTAAGGCAGAGCCATTCAGACAAATATTCTGAAGAAGAATCATTTTAGGGACTCAAGAGAAGGTTTTAAGCAACTAGTCCATGACAAGAAATAGTAAAATTATGAGAGGAGAGACAGGAAGCAATTAGAAAATGGTTTCATTAGTCTGGTCTGAAGATGATGTTAACTTAGAATAAAAGTGGAGGGAGTACTGAGAAACAGAATGGAGAGCTATTGTGAATGTAATAATAATAAGATTCTCAGACTCATGATAAAAAGTGAGGGAAAAGAAAAATAAAAGATTATGTGGACATACTTTCATTTTCAACTACAGTAATCAAAGAAATTAAATTTCTTAGTTTGGGGAAAATAAGAGGATTTCATTCCCATAGAGAAGTAGAAATGTGTGTCAGAGATGGCTGATAAAAAGCACAGCAGGTATTTAAAATATATTAATTATCTGAACTGATAATACATAGGCACTTGGGCAAATTGAAATCAAGTTAAAGTAATAGTGCTTTGTCACAGTAGAAATATATATTCATTTACAACAAACATATAAACAGTAATTTAGTATGCCACATGTGCATAGCCAAGTCTATGACTCAATTACACACACACACACATACACACACATATAATATATATATGTATACACTATTTAGATATTTAGATGCATAATTAATTATGGGACTGGATATAAGACAAATGATGCAAAGGTAATAAAATGAAAATAAAATGAATAATAAATTATTTTTAATAGAAAAAATGCAATAAGACAGTTCGAAAGGGAATACAGTTCAATGATGAAAACCACATGAATGAACCTTTTTAAACCTAGCAATTGGAGAGGAGTTGTTTGTGTGTGTATTAAAGAAGACTTGAATTACATGAACTAGAATATGGTAGAAGTTGGCCTGAAAGAATTATGTTTTGATGTGATGTGTCTCATTTGTATGCCCATAGCCCTTTCTGTCAGGACTCCAATTTTCACCATTCAAGATTTTTTCCCTTGTTTTCTGCAATACTTTTAAAAGTTTTAAGTAATCTAAAACTTATTCAAGTAGTAAGATTTTATCTTCATGAGATTAACAGAGGTTAGGAAAACAATTACTTTCAGGGTCATTAAAGAAATGTCCTCTGTGGTTGAATGCTCAGAATAAAACAAAAGGTTTTGCAAGTGTCATAGTGGAGCAGAGACCAAGTCAGGGCCGGCACAGAATACTGGCCTATGGGAATGAAGAGGAATGGCCGCAAAGGTTAGGACTGTTTGCTTCATAATGCTGCTTCTTACACATATAAATACAAAAGACTCTTTGAGCCTGAACCCTGTCAAATAATTATCAGATTATTTATTTTATTTTCCCAAAGAAAGGTAAGAGAGTCCTTTTGATAAGTGAAAAATAATACATACTTAAATATTTTCAAATTCTCTTGAGTTTAAAAATACTCGTCTATAATTGGATTCAAATGTGAAAGTACATCTTTCATCTTACAGTTAATAATTATAGCTAAAATCTTGTCAGTAGCAAAATTGTTTTGAGCATTTAAATGATAATATCATGGCTGTAATTAATAAATTACTAATTACTACTACTAATAATAATAATAAATATTTTTCTTAGGGTCTAAGCTAAATGTTGAAGATAATATTTGTATGAAATTAGAACCAAGAAAATTGGCACTGAGATGGCACTACAGCCCCTGGTTTTGTAAAGATAGTGTCTCATTTGTATCTCATGTTGAACTTGAACACCTGATGCCCCTGCTTTATTTGAGAGATGGCTGGCTAAATCCAAGTACTTTAATATAAAATTTCAGTAATAGTTTTGAGTAACCTTGATTTTTTTAAATTCATATTTGAAAATGAGACATATTACTAGCTGTGAGAATAGTGATGTGTTTAAAGAATGTGACTATACATCATGTTTTCTTGTAGCTATTAATACTGAGTTATTTTCCTAGTCCTTTCTTCTGACCTATTTATCAACAGAAAACTAAAGAGCAAATTCTACATAAGCCTCAGTTAAGATTCCAGATCATGGGATTATAGTAAATAAAACTAAATAACCTGCTTTTATAAATGGCATTTACTACATAGCAGTGTTACTTTCAATGAAAGCATTCTACCATGACTTTAATTCACAGTTACTCATGCTTTGGAAGAATCATAAAGCATAATATATTATAAAAACTGTGATCATAAACTCAATTATATTTGATCTAAAATTTTACTACTCTCTATCAAATTACCATTGACTTAACCACATAAATCAACATAGATTTTTTTTTAATCGGAAATCCCTTGTAAGAATATGACTGCTTCTAAACTTGGTCCCGTATTCTATGCTTCAAAGGTTGAACTCAATCTATATTCCAGGACTCTTCACTATGTAGAAATGTTTCTAGGGAGAAGCCTGTAAGATCCTATCAAGCTCCCTTAAACATTTGCTAATTGGCATTTTCATGTGTCCATGACATGCATACCAGATCACCATCTCAATGCTGCAACAGTTTTGGTTGTGTTCAGTTTGGATCTCTTATATTTTCATCAGATTAAGTCAACCTCACACTGGCTGAATTCCCTCTGGATTTAAACAGTTGTACTGATGGTGTTTCTATTTCAGATGGATCCTCAAAACTTATAGCACAGTAAGTAACTTAATCAAAGAACATAGTAACTGATGAACAGGAGCCAGGTATTATGTATACTGTGTACACAAGAGAATATCAAGCTGTATTTATAAATTTATAGAACTACATACCACGAATGTGTATTTTAATAAATGGTAATAAAATTTTTCTTAATAGTATACAAATTGGGAATACTGTTAGAAAGAGCTAACATAAATTCAATAAACTGATGAAAAATAAAATTTGAAGAGGGTATGGTGGGCATAATTATTTTAATAATATATTAAAATTTATTTTATGTGTTTCTTTTGGGGGGGG